>APFE030646349.1:14470-46335 GCA_000404065.3 Pinus taeda
ATCCCTATGCCCAAAAGAGTGAAATTGAACGTATGGTTGCAGAAATGCTAGAGGCTGGTATAATTAAACCGAGTCAAAGTTCTTTCTCTGCTCCAATAGTATTGGTGCACAAGAAGGATGGATCATGGCGCATGTGTCTGGATTATAGGGAGCTCAACAAGCTCACTATTAAAGATAAGTTTCCCATTCCTGTCATTGATGAATTACTGGTTGAATTGCATGGATCAATTTACTTCACGAAGTTGGATCTTCATTCAAGATATCATCAAATCAGAATGAAGATTGAAGACATTCTGAAAACAACATTTAGAACTCATGAGGGTCATTATGAATTTTTGGTCATGCCTTTTGGCCTTACCAATGCACCTTCAACATTTCAAGTTTGATGAATTCAATTTTCAAACCATTCTTAGAAAATTTGTGTTGGTACTTTTTGATGATATACTAATCTACAAAAAGTCTTGGAAGGATCATGTTGAACATGTTGACAGGGTGCTACAACTATTGGAGGAGAAACAATTATATGCAAAAAGATCCAAATGTTTCTTTGGAGTCCAGGAGGTGAATATTTGGGTCATATTGTATCTCATGAAGGAGTTAAGGTAGACCCTAGCAAAATTAAAGCCATTAAGGAATGGAAAATCCCCACATCCATAAAGCATCTGCGAGGATTTCTCAGGTTGACAGGGTATTATCGCAAGTTGTTAAGAATTATGGGAGAATAGCAGCACCTCTAACACCACTATTGAAGAAAATTTGCATTTTCATGGACTCCGGAAGCAACAAAGGCCTTCAAACATCTTAAAGAGGCAATGTGCCAAGCACCGGTCTTAGCTGCATCGGACTTCACAAAAAACTTTATTGTGGAATGTGATGCTTCAGGAAATGGAATTGGTGCTGTTCTAATGTAAGATGAAAGACCCATTGCTTTTGAAAGTGGCCTAATCAAGGGAAAGTTTTACACAAAGCTATTTATGAGAAGGAAATGTTGGTAATACTAGAGGCACTTAAGAAATGGTGACCCTAACTAATGGGAAGACACTTCAAGGTAAAAACCGATCATGATAGCCTTAAATATTTTTTAGAACAAAGATTATCCTCTGAAGAGCAACAAAACTGGGTCAAAAAGATGTTGGGTTATGGCTTTGAAATCATCTACAAAAAAGGGAAGCAAAATGTGGTGGCAGATGCACTCTCAAGAAAGGATGAGGATGTGGAAGCATTGTTGTGTGCCATTCTATTATCAAGATTGGATAACAAATCAAGGGAGGAATGGAGGATGATGAAGAATTGTGGGCACTTATTCAAAAGTTACAACAAGATTCTAGTACATCGGTAAGTTAGCTGGAAAATGATCTTTATGGTACAAAGATCGCTTATACCTCTGTAAGAATTCCCAACTCAAACAAAATATTATTATGGAATTGCACACTTCTCCCTTAGGAGGGCACTCGGGATTTTTAAAAACTTACCATAGGGTTAAGAAGGAATTTTTTTGGGATTACCTTAAATCAGATATTCAAAAGTTTGTGGTGGAATGTTTGGTTTGCCAACAAAATGAAGTTGAAAAAATTAAGACCCCATGTCTATTACAACCTTTATCCATTCCAAGCCAACGTTGGGAGGAGGTTTCAATGGATTTTAACATAGGTTTACCCAAGTCTGAGGGAAAGAGTGTCATCATGGTGGTAGTTGATAGACTTACCAAGTACGGACACTTTTGTCCATTATCACATCCATTTAAAGCCAGTACAGTTTCTACTTCATTTATGGAAACAATTCAAAGCTAAATGGAAACCCAAAGATTATTGTAAGTGACAGAGATCCAATTTTCACTAGAAATTTTTGGATAGAATTATTTTCTTGTCTTGGTACTCAGTGGGCTCATAGCTCATCTTATCATCCTCAATCTGATGGGAAAACTGACATAGTAAACAAATGTTTGGAAGGATATATTCGTTGCTTTGTATCTGATAGACACAATGGGCCAAATCGTTGCCTCTAGCTGAATGGTGGTATAACACTTCCTTCCATACAACAACAAAAATGACCCCATTTATGGCACTTTATTGATATTAGCCACCATCCATCACATCATATTTAAGAGAAAATTCTAAGGTTCAAGCAATGGAACATCACATCGAGTATCAACAACAAGTCCTCCAACTCTTAAAGGATAACCTCATGTTGGTGCATAATAGAATGAAACAATAGGCAGATCAACATCGCAGTGAAAGAAGTTTTGATGTAGGTGATTGGGTATTCCAACAACTACAACCATATAAACAAATGTCCCTCAAGCAAGCTAAGAAGGATAATAAATTATCACCAAACTATTATGGTCCATACAAGGTGTTGCAAAATATTGATACTATGGTATACAAATTGGAGCTTCCTGCAGCTTCTCGAGTGCACCCAGTTTTCCATGTTTCATTTTTAAAGAAGGTGATAGGCAACAATCTCCCAGTTCAAACAATATTGCGAGAACTTAATGAGGAAGGAAAAATTATATTGGAATTGGAAGCAACCACAGAAACAAGAATTTGACAGCTAAGAAATCGATCAATTTTGGAGTATCTTATCAAGTGGAAGAACTTATCCACTGAAGATTCCACATGGGAGGGTGAGAATTTTAGACAAAAGCATCCAAAACTACTCAAGCGTTGAGGACAACACTTGTTTTGAAGGAGAGGGGTATGTTAGGTCCCTATAATACTAGTGATTACCCCATTACTATTGTATTTGTATCCCTTATTAATATTGTTGTGCCCCTATTGTCCCCATATTGTTATTACTATGCCCCATAGAATCCCTCTATTGTTATTTTTGTGCCTTTATATTATTATTGTTAGGTTGGCTTGGTTATATTGTGACTCCTTAGAATCCTATATATGGAAAGGAGGTTTTGTCATTTGAATCATCAAAGAATTGTTCATTTATGTAATGTAAAGGAGGTTTCCCTCTCGAAGAGGCTGAATTCTAAGGTGTTAATCTATCTTTTCTATCTTTTTGTGAGCTGGTTTCATAACACATCCTTTCCTAAATTCTTTCTTTATGGATGCAACATAATTTTCATTGTTCCCTATCATCAATAGATCATATACATACACCACAATATAAACAACAATTTTTCAAACTTTATGTAAAAATAAAGTTGCATCATCAAGATCAAAGTGTTTGAAATTTAGTTTTAGAAGATGCTCAACCAATTTTTCATGCTAGGGTCATGGTGCTTGTTTGAGGCCATACAAGGATTTGATATTCTTACATACTTTATGCTATTTTCCCTTCACAATAAATCCTTCTGGTTGAGACATAAAAACATTTTCTTTCAGATCTCCATTCAAGAAAACAACCTTTACATCCATCTGATGGAATTTCCATCCATTCTAAGCTACCAAGAAAAATAGAGTCTAGATGGTAGCCCATTTATTATGGGGGAAAAGTTGCCTAATAATTGACCCCTTCTTTCTACGCAAATCCTTTTACCATGAACGTTTCTTTGTGATTTTCAACTAATCCATCTAATTTATACTTGTTCTTGAAGATCCACTTGCATCAAATCAATTTGGTTCCAAATGGAGGGTCCACTAGCTTCCAAGTTTGATTCATTATAAGAGAATCATACTCTTTTTCCATTGTTTCTTTCCATTCATCATAAGAAGCAACTTATTTAAATGAATTTGGTTCAAAATAAGTATAAAAAATTATTTCACAATCATAAGAAACATCCATATCAATAGATGAATCATAATCATCTACATCACCTCCATTTTGTCCCATGTCACTTTTCCTTCCTATTTTCCCAACCTCATGGAGATGAAAACATTCAAGTGTCTTAGTGAGCCATTTTAGAGAACCTTTCTAAGATGGTCCATGTTGTTATTTTGAAAGAGATGGGGATGAATCAAGATTTAGCCTTTGAATTCTCCCAATCACACCACTCAAAGTGTATTCTTTATCAAAATAAGTGGCTTGAGCTTCATGAGGGGGAGAGAGTGCTCCCTTTCAATATGTGGAATCTCATGATCAAAATCTTGAAAATATTTTGCATGCCTAAATTTCTCCAAGTGATCAAGACGTCACTCAAAAACATTATCAGTCTTGGAATATTCAAGAAAAATAACATTTCTAGATAATACAAACTTCTTATTTACTTCATCATAAAGATAATATTCTTTGGACATATCTAAGTATCCCAAGAAGTAAACTCATAGAAAACTTAAATATCAAGATATGGTTGCTAACTTTTAGAAGCCTATAGTTCATTAGTCATTGTAGCAAGGGTCAAAGAAGAATATGAAGAGGAGAAATCAAATAAACAAGGCTAAATATATAATCCCATGCATCAAACTTTGGTAAGAAATGAAGGAATAAACATTTGAATGATTTTTTAGATTACATGGAGCACATATTAAGGACATTAAATTTTATTAGTCACAGGCATATGAGACCAATTTCAGACATAGATGAATTGATTATGTTATAAAACTACGTCCAACATCTAATATCACATGTCATCTAAGAATAAACCATAAATAAATGGAAAAAACACAGAAGAGAATACATACTACAACCATATGGAAGAAAAATCACCAAAACTATTTATTAATCTTAATATAGAGCATACATTTTTCATTTCTCCATTAAAATTTCCAGAGCCTCTTTGAAGCAAAATTCAGAACCCCTCAAAATGCATCATAAACTATTCTTTATAGGGTCTTGGGATGAGTACCCCTTACAAAATATTCATTCTTAATTTCTCAATGATTCGTCAAAACAAAATGAGTGTGATACCTTCAACACTGTACTAACAAAACCCAACTAACTCGAGTTCATTTATTGAAATAATTTTTTTACAAAAAACATAAAATAGTAAGGTGTCATGATTGACATGATTAGAAAAATCTTCATTAACAGTAGACATGTTCTCGAGGAAGGGTTGTTGGTTCGATGATATGGAGTTGTGAGGATTGATGAACTGGTCACATCTCTGCCACAATGTTGGACTTGGTATAGGATCACAAAATAGAATCTAATAGGCAACCTTAAGGCCTGTGAGCCCTGCAGAATTTTGCTTGGAGCGAAACAAGGTCTTCACCCACCCTAGCAGTTGAAAATATCTCCTCAAGTAGTTCACCATTTTCTTGACCTTTAAGGAGGAGGTCTTCTCGTGGGAGGAATTGGCTACATTATTAGCCTCTACCAACATTTGATTGTATTTCTCCCATGGGATTAAACATCCTACGAGGTACTATAACCTGGGTAGTCCATCTCTAACCTTGTGTTTGAACTCTGAATCAAAAGAAAATACATCCTTCAACACTTTCTCCAGACATTCCTCAGCTTTGGCTCTAGCATCTTATTTATGGAATATTTTGGAGAATTCCATGATTGTAGTCACATGATCTACCACATCTATGGATCTCAACTCGCTGAGTGTTTTTTCATTGACATACTGGATAAATATTTTAGTCGTTTCAACATTCTTTTCACCGTCCTCCTTGACAGATAAGATGAATAAATCATAATCCTTGACTACATTTTTTTTATATAACATAAAAGTTATATACTCCCAATTGTTATTCATATCTATTATCACTTCATCCCATATTAGTTGTTTAGCCTGGAGGAGAGGCATGTTTCCTTTCAGTCTACCTTTTAGTCCAGTGATATCTTCATTTGATTCTTGTAGATTTTTTTTGATCAATTTTGCATTTGTCTTGGCAGTCTCTAGTTGTTTCTCCTTTTATGCCAGAGCATGCTTAGGATTATCTAAGTCAACATCTACATTATTTATTTCTACTTCAGAGAGTTGCAGCTGAGTGAGCTTTTTAGTGAGCTACTCAGTGGGATCATGAGTATTCTTTGGGATGAGCACTGCAAAAATGTGGGAGTCGATTTTCCATTGGAGGTTTTCTAGATGTTTCTTAAGGGACACCACTTCGTTATTTTGGTCTATCAAATCCTTCGCTAGAATATATTTTTCTTTCTCCACTTGTACTATTTCTTTGAACTTCACATGTTCACTAGCAGGGATCTTCAACTTATGCCTCCATTTTGGGATGTTAGCCTATGAACTCTAGATAAGAGTTTCTACGGTAGCTTTTTATTTTGGTTTCACTCCCAGCTTCATAATCAGTTCCTTGAAGTTCTCATTTTCCATATGTATGGATCTAGATTTAGCTCTTCTATTTCAGCTTCAATGCAACCTTCTCCAATAAATGTTCAACTTTGTTAATGGTCATGGCATTCCTGCTTAGTTCACTGCACAACATTTCTCCTAGTTGCCTATGAGAGTTGATTTTCGTAGGTAGAAGAAAACACTTGAGGTTGAGAGACACGTCTAAAGAATTAAATTGTGAGCCTCATTGATGGTTTTATGCCAAGGGGTGGTGCAATGAAAAATTCATTTGATTCCTCTCCAACTCCATGGCAGCCAAGATTTTGGTCTGGTAGGGGACTGAATGCCATGCTAGCTATTGTTGTAACTCTTATCTAACCTTTTTTTCTTTTCTCTATAGCATTCACTGTAGGCAATCTATATTATATGACCGTTTAACTCCTCGTACAACTCATAGGGGCTACTTCTGTTGGTGAGGAGGAAAAATATTGCAGTGGGTCTTCTAAGGTCACTTGGAAGGTTGGTTGGTTTGGATTTATCTCCATCGACCTTTTTTCAATATCCTCCTCCTTTGCTTCTTGGGTTTTGGCCCTTTTGTTGGTGTGAATGTATTCCATTTACACATCCTTGATCTCATCCACAATCCTTTTCTGTGTCTTTTCGTTTGGTGTTGGGGGTCTCAATCTCCATTTTCGTGTTAATGGTCATGAATCAATGTTAGCTTTCCACTCAATTTATTTCCTATATTGATGATCATAAGTTGAAGAATTCATGCCTTTCCTTTTCTTTCCAATGACACCATCGGGTTCATAATGTGAAATATCCCCCATTTCAAAATTCATTTCTTTCAATATATTCTTAGTTGGCTAAAATAGTTGCCTCGTATTGACAATGATGGGGCCTACATGCTTTCCCAATTTTGTCATATAACCTTTCTTAGTAGGGACAAAGTGGATTTGATCCACATGTAGGCTCTGTATGATAAACTCCAGGGAAAATATTATTATCAAAATGAACAATGGTAGGCAATAAAGAGGAAGTTCACACCCATAAACCCTAATTTGAGTGTAATTCTTAAACAAATATCAATCACCCACCCTGGTGTCCTTACTGAGCTGGAGGATCTCTTTCTACTAGGGTAAGATTCTTTGTGGGGAGAAATTAGGCATGATTTTATATGTAATATCCATAGAAGAGGATATGAATTGAGAGTAGCCCTCATGGTTGGGTTTCTTCCTGACAAGAACATCCTAATCAAAGACAAACATTCTCTGCTTGTTTGAATCCTTTAAACTGAGACTTAGGGATTTAATTTCATCTATGTGGGTATATAGTAACAAACCTCTGGGCTATAAATAGATACAAACTTTTGGGGTCTTCCAAACAACCTGATGTTGCTTCTCAACTTTTCACAGTAGGACTTAGATATTTCCAAATTAATATTGACAGAGGATTCCTCAACCATATAACTTCCTTTCCTATTCATCATTCAACAACATATTCTACAAATATATCTGAGTTTTCTTAACTCAAAAGCCCTTCAAAATACATTCTCTAGTTTCATTATCCATCATGATTATGATATGACCTCCCTCTCAACTAGGGAGATTCCTTTTATTCCACTCCCTCTTAAGTTAGGGTGATGTATTTCATTCAAGATCCTTCTTAACTTATGGGGCTCAACTTATTTTCTACGACATCAAATAATATTTCATGGCTTCCATCCTTCTTGTCAAATTCATGGTGACCATTATTAATCACGTCAACTTTATTTTACGAACATCTTCACCATCTTGAAGATTATTTACATGCACAAACTAGATAGAAAGTATAACCAAATCTATGGAAGCATGAAGTTAACCATATGAAAGCATTCGTCTTTAGACATCAACTACTTACACTTGGTTACAAACAAGAGCCACATACACTTCAACTTCTTGCTAGGATTTTTTTTCATAAACCCTAGACTACTTCATCAAGACTTTGAGAATTTCACAACAACCTTCATTACATATAAGGTTTGAATGTTTCTTCAAGAGTCTGGCACACCCTACTATATCATACAACAAACCCTAGAAACAATTTACAATGTATCTAACAACTTTCAAAATTCATATGTAGGCTTCCTACTAGGATTTAGTGAAAAACCCTAGATTTCACACATGAGCTCAATCATAGCTCAATTCAAAGTAACAACATGACTAGCTTCCACTAGGGTTTGTTGTAAATCCTAGATTTTACTAAATCTCAATGACCACAATACAATTCCAAATTTTATCAACTTTTCATAAATCCCAAATTATCACACTGTCATCATATATCAAAGCTTTTTAACTTCTACTAAGGTTTAGTTACAAAACCCTAGAATTCACAAATACCATCATCCTAAAGAATCAAACTTCAACTACGACTTAACTCAAAACCCTAGGACTCATGACCATCAACAATTAAGTCAACACATACATATAGTATTTCATCATTACGCACAAGCATATCATAACATGTGTTATCCAAACAAAATACATGCATATCAATGAAATTTAGACACATAAAATTTTTTATCAAGCTAGGTTTTGATCAGACAAACACACACATGTCAATGATTTCATTTCTAAGATATTATAAGGGTCTTGCTTCTACACCCTCCTAAACCCTAATGATCTAGGGTTTCAATACAAAACATAACAAGTCCTAAAATTTGAATACTTCAAAGGTTTGGGATTTTATACATTATCATTCAAACCTAACAAGTTAGGGTTTCCATACCCATACCCATACCAAAATCCCAAATGTGACATCATCAAAGCATCACCTAATTTATTTAGACTTCATCAATAACCGTAAGTAGGCTAAGGTTCCACACATTATCATTGACATACCCTTAAGTTATGTTTTTTCACAAATAACCTTTCTAGGGTTCCATAAGAGTAAAACGTATGAGGAGGGTATATTTATCTAATGATGAATCACCCAATCAAGAATATTTAAGATTCAAGAAATCTAGACACAATGATGTTCTTAATACTTTATCAAGAATGAATATCATGAAGAGAGCAAAAACTTGTAGTTCAAAACATACCTTATCGTTTCTTAACAAACCATGTAATTCCCATGCTTTGTATTGTGAGGCCTTCTTCCTTGAGTCTTCAACAAGGTTTTTCTAAACAAGGAAAATGAGAGTAGAAATGTGATTAGTATTTAATGCAAACAAAACTTGATAAGTGAAAACAACTAAAAATGGAAATGGTAATAGGATACTTATATTTGGAGGTTGGTGAGGGATAGCTCCAAGATTGAGGGATACTTATGAACTAAAGACCAAATAAAAATGTTTTTACAAAATGTGTTAAACCTGAAAATACTAAAAATAAAAAATAAAATAACTAGAGCTTAGATTAAAGGACTTAGTAGTCTAAGTCCCTTATATCCAGTTGTTCGGGCCTAGTCTTCTTTGGAGATACTTATTTACCAACATTGGCTTGGTATCTGCTTCTTTTCTTGGTCTTCAGATTATTAGGATAGTCACTTCTATAGTGAACCATTTTGTGGCATTGGTATGATTCTATCTTGAACATACCAACTTTCCTTTTTGGCCCTCTTGACTTCGTCGAGTGTCCTTTCTTGTGAGAAGTGAAGTATGCATTTGAAACCTTTACTTATTCATTGTTGGATACTAATCAGATTATCATTTATTCTTGGGTGCAAGAATTGCATAATTGTTCAAAGGTATGAGCTTCTTTCTAACCATTCGGACCTGAAGCAGAAGAACTCTAAGTATGTGGTAATCTCAATAGTGGAGTGATTACTAGCTCCTTTTCCGATATAATTTCATATATGGCTTGAAGGTCATCTCTAATTCTATATATCCTCACAAAGAATGAAGCCACAATATCATCCTTGGTTATATTTTAGTCCTTAACTCATTCATCAAACTTGCTACTTAACTGATGTTCTTGATAATAAATAATTTTGACAGTGCTTCATACATTTCTTGAGCATGGTCTATATTGGAAATGTATGGGAAAATATTGTATTTTATGCTTTCTACCACCAATTTCATATCCAATATCTCCAATTCTCTATACTTCACCTTATCTACATCATTAGATTCTTTGCTAGGTTTCTTCACTTTTTATTTGACCAAATCCAAGACCTTGTTCTTTTCAAGAATGAGGCCAATTCTATTCTTCCAAGTAATGTATTTTGATGCTTCTTCCAATTTGTTCTGATTCTTTATTATCTTAGATACTTTCCATGAAGGTAGTGATCTTCTACTCTTCCAAGAGCTCCTTATATGATCCCTTGAACAATATTTTAGATTCCTTCCAGTAGATACTGAAAACTACCTTTTTCATCCACCTTAGCTCTGATACCATGTTAGAAAATTAGAAAGGAATAGAGATTTTCTTATATAGATAATTACTTGTGATTATTTTATCTTTTAATTCATCAAGAAATTACCAAAACAATAACACAAGCGCAATAGATGTAGCCGGACAACTAGGGAAAAACCAGTCAATAATTCCTCCTTCAATAGTTTCTCGAGATAATCCAAGACTCTAGACCCAGACAAAGACTTCCTCCACACAAAGTTAGCTCTCAATCCTTCTTGCAGATGATAACCCTTCAAAATAAACTTCGACCTAGCAACATCAACAACATCTTCAACCCATTAGCAGTAGAAACGATAACTTTGACCAAAATAGAAAAACTTTGATCTCCCACGATACACCTTAGAGGTGAGTGAGATTTGTCCCAAAAATTTGATCTTGAGGTTTTCTACCTTCCTCCATAAACTCACACTCCTTTACAGCTCTTCTTCTATCCCTTTCTCAACTTCACACTTCTCAGCTTCCAACTTCAGGATATTGAACTACGTATGAGAGAAAAAATGAGATGCTACAAATGAATTCAAATTTCTTTGTATATATAGCCTTCTAGGGAGGTCACATTACTCTTCTTGAGTCTGACTCGGTGTGGAGGAGACCAAATTCATTTTGGACTGAAAAATATTTATTTTCACATGATTTGAAAACCCAATAAGGGTATCTTTTAATGTACAATGATTCTAATGACTAATAATAAATCCTAGAAGTCCTCTATCGGGACTTTGACCTAAAACATGAAGACAGAAGTATTAAACCCATGGTTTAATAAGTAATAATAATAATATTTGTTTTTTCTCCATTCTTTTGATAAGTACATCTCAAATACATTTATGAAGAACAAACCTAGTTACATATTTCAACACCATTATAATAGGAGATACACATGGAGAGGTACTAAGCCCGATGACTCCCTTCTCAAGTAACTCTTGAACTTGTTTCTTATTTTCTACATTTTCAATCACAAACATCTTTTACATTCCAATATTATGACTAGGGGAACCTTCCTGCAACTGTATCTCATGTTGTATCTTCATCTTAGGGGGAAATCCTTCAAGTTCCTGAAAAATCTCATCATAGTTAGAAATTATTTTAACCAATTTATCCTTATGAGATGAGTCACAACCCCTAAAAGGATCAGATTATCCAATATCCTTTTCTTTCACAACTAAAAGTACAAAATTCTTGCCAACAGTAAAATGAGCCTCTTTATTTTCCCTGCACTAACAAGTGATAAATTAGTCTTCATACTATGTGCTCTTACAATATACTCAACCCCATCTTGGTGAGGTGATATTTGTTCTCTTGGCTGAAGAATACGACTTTCCTAACATACAAATAAGGAAATATGCAAATATCAGGGGGAACTACATCTAACTCAACCTCATCAATAAATTTGGAAAGTATAGAAAATCTAAGTTTAAATTTCTTCGTCACTTGCAACTTTATAGTATCACAAACCTAATAGATCAGATAAGGTTTCTTGTGAGGCATCGTTTCTAATTCCAACTTCTTGACAATTTCCTCATAAATAAAATTAACTTGGGAACTAGTATAAAAAAGAGTACCTACTTTTGTATTCTTAATAATCACCCTTACATGAAAAAACTCACTTCTTTTTCTTTCAACACTAGGAGACAGAATAAAAGAACTAGAAGTACCATGAGTAAATGCTTTACCTTGTACTCCAATAACAATGACCTAATATTCATCCCTTGAATCAAATCCCAAATCTCATTATGATATCACAATAATATTTTTCTTTCCTTTACCTCAAAACCTCTTAGGTAATTGATCAGGATGCAAGTTCCAATAGTGAGCATCCCCATGCCCTTCATTCTTACAATGTGAGCACGTTGGCTTTGTCTCTTCTTTCTTTACTGTGACAATTTTTTTTTATTTTTTTATTTTTAATTTCCTTTAGATTTTCCTTCAACGAACTTGGATGGTCATTTCTTCACGAAATCATTCCGCACACACTTTCTCATGGACCCAAGATGAGTAGCTTGGACACACACTTCATCCAAATTAGTGGGATTAAACAATAAAAAAGTATGGTGAAAATAACTATGCAATGCACCAATATATTTCAAAAGCATCTATGGGGAATTTAATGGAATATTTAAAGCCAATGCTTTCTTCCTAAATTTTTGGGTATAACATTGCATGATTTATCCTTTTAATTGTATTATATTTTTCCATTCCATAATTCCTTTCTGAGTATAAGATAATGGATAAAATCGATTCTTTAATGCATAAGTGAATTTTGATCAAGAAGAAAGGAGCTTACCATTAATTCTGAGACCTTCTCGAAGTTTAGTTTCCCACCAAACCAACATTGTACATTCAAGTCAAAGAGAGGCCAACTGAATCTTTACCTCTTCTTCATCAATATGGTGAATATGAGAATAAAGTTCTATATGTCAAATCCAACTATCCAATAATTCTACATTAATCTCACCATTTTATAGTGGTAAGTCGAACTTAACATCCAACTTCAAAAATGGCGTATTCGAAGCAATCTTCTTATGATAAGATGGTGGTGGAAATGAAGAATAAGTACGTGAGGAATAAGGAGGAGAAAAATATATCGAAGAAGGATGAGAAGGATGAAGAGGGTGTTGACCACCCTCATTCTTTACTTGACTTAAACCTTCTCTTTTTCCAAAGCTATTTTTCTTTATATAGCTCTTCCACCTTTGACTGCAAGAAAGTCAATGCCTCAAGAAAATCCACCATAGAGTTAAAATGATTCTCTTATCTCGGTGAAGACATCTCTCCTCTTTGAGTGAAGTTGCTCGAACCAAATTTTAGGATTATAAGCTTCAAGTTCACCTTTTGCATGTTAAAGCTTAGACCTAGTTATTATTCACACTCAAAATACCAAATCAAAATAGCTCATCATGCTCTAATAGAAAAGTTGATCATGATCTTTTAATGTGAGCCTATGATTTATTGGGCTTAAATTGAATGCAAAGTACCAAGCTTGACAGAAATCTTAATAAAATACAATAACATAAATAAACAACCATAGAGAATATAAAAGAACACAAATGAGATTGATAACAAAATTCACACAATGTTAGCTACATCTCTAGTTCTTCTTCCAATGGAGTAGCCTCTTCAATTTTATGCAAAATGATTCAAATTAGATTATCCTCAATCTCCAAAGCTGGCTCTTTACTCTGCAGCTTCTCAAAAGACTAGAAAACCTTTCACAAAAACTCTCATTTGAAAATTCTGCAAAAGGACAAAAAAAATCTATGACTTATCACATGAATAGTAACAGACATGCTAAGAAATTAGAAAGGCTTGTCATATAATCGAAAACACTTATGGTGCAATAGAACTTACTTTCATATAAATAGTTGTTTGGGTTGGCAGAAATAGGGTCGAACTCACGGGGTTACGACTTATTCATTCTAACAACATATTAAAATGGTACTTTGCTTTAACAAAAATATGTATATAAAACTTCGATGCACCTTCCGTAACCAATACATTCCATATATGTAATACACATGGGTGCTATCGACATTCAATCATATGAACATCCAATCCTGAGGTTGGTCTCATCGACAAGTGGGCAGTGGTTATGTCGAGTGTAACCATATGATAAATATTATTGTAATCAACATTTGGCATATGGCATATCATTTGAACCCGTCTACGTGTTATATTCCACATGCTCTTTTCATATAGCAATTGAACGAATGATTTATTAACATGGTATTAATATACAAATAAATTTAAATTCATTCGTAGCATCTCATTTTTTCTCTCACACAAGTGGTATGGCTCCAACTTGCAGGATTAGTTGGTCAGGCGCAGGTGAAAGCGCAATGACAGGTCAAGGAACCTTGAGATCTAGTACCAATATAGAAAGAGAGTAGTAGGGATCTAGTATTATCAAGAAGATTGTCTTAGGACATGTCTGTCTCTCTTAGCAAGAGGGAGTCATGAGACAACAACATCAAAGGACATTCATGGTCCTATACCTCTTAGTGAGAGTGAGTATTGATATGATAGAACCATGGACAATCATTCTCCCTATTTCAAAGATGTTGGAAAATTGCGGAGAATATCACTAGAAGCTCAGGACACTCAGTTGAGTGTGGGATTTCAATAACAGGATCAGTCTCTCTAGTTTGTGATGTAACATACTTTATTTTTTATAAGTCAATTGTTATTTTATAAAAGACAGTATAAAAAAATAAAGAAAAAAATGAAATATGAAAAAATAGAAAAATAAAAAGAGATGAAATAGAACCCCATCAAAAGAAAGTAAAAAAAATTGAATAAGTGTGATTTTTTAAAGTGACACTCTATGAAAAAAATTCTATTTGTAATAATAAAGGTCTGTGTGTAGTTTGTTTTTATGCCACAACCTTTTCTTCTGGTCTGAATCAAAATATTTAGTCTTGATCAGATCATTTAATTTTTTGTTCTAGACTAGAGAATAAATTCAACCAAACAGTTTAATCTTGGTTGAAAATTAGAAATTAGGTTCGATTAGGACAAACAAAAGGCCTAATATGCTTAAAAATTTGCCTAAAGTCATAAATATCAGGCTTATATTGGTTAAATAATTTTAAAGGGCAGCTAGTCTAAATGCGCTCATGATTGTATTAATTCCTATTATTGTCAATTAATTTGCTTAAGTGGTGATTAATTATTATAAAGGGTTATACATAAATGATTTTTAAATCAAGATCATATACGACAAAGATGTTTGTAGGCAAGTGTTAATGATTGAACCAAAATCAACGGTTGTGGCCCTTCCCACCCAAATCAATGACATGGAAGTGCTTAGCACCCCCTGGCTATGAAATGAGATAACGACAGGGGGGGTGCGAAAATCGTTTTACCTGTGTGGGCTCCCCACCTACGAGTCACCTTATCAATGCTTTGCAACCCCCCCTACCCCGCTCTAAACTGCTTACCACTACCACCTCCCTTCAAAATCCGTTATTCTCACTCCCACGTCTTCTGATACCACCTCAACTTCAAATCCTTTCGCGCCACCTTCATCCAATCCTTTCGTGCCACGTGCCCTCCATCTATTTTCATATCCATTCTCGTTAACCATTCCCGCCATATGTTGCCAAATAAATGCCTTATCGTTGTCGAATAAATGCTTTCTCGTTGCACTGTAAATGCTTATCTGGTGCTACGATCCTTTACCGTTAAGTTATTAATTTGTCAATTGGCCCATTATTAATGGCCTCTATTGTAACAATAGCTTAAATTTCCCTATAAATAATCATTGTCCCCATTACAACTGCTTTTCTTACTCTTCCATTGCTTCTAAATTATTCAGTTTCATGCATATTTTCTATTGAGCCAAGTTTGTGTTGGAAATAATATTGAGAGGGGGGGGTGAATCAGCATTATCAAATATTTTCCAATAAACACTTGCAGATATGATTAATGAAACTTGTATATACCTTCCAGATTTTAATGTAATTTATTCTTTAGATGTTAACCATTAATCTATATGTCAGAACCATATAAACAGGAACCAAAAACATAGACATTCACACCAAAGAACACCAGATATAAGGTGGAAACCCAATGTGGGTGAAAACCACCTACTGCAATATGTCTCTATCTTCTTTCAAACAAACTTCTTTTTACAATGATTTTGTACTGGTGCAGTCCTTTGCTAGTACGTAGGCTGCAACCTGCAGAGAGCTACAACCCTCTCTCATTTTCCAGCTTCTCCTGGAAGGGAGCTACAACCCCCTTAGCTCTTGTACTAGCTAAGATACTAGTACGTAGGTGCTGACCTATAGAAGGTTACTACCTTCTCTTTCTTCCAGGGACCACGTTTCATAAATTTTCAAACTGGATCGAAAACATCAAGTACATGTGCATCACCCAATCTCCTTTAAACAAATAACTTCTCAGAATGCAGTAACCAGAAAATAACACCAGTAACCAGACACCAATTTAAACCCAGATCTCTACAGAAACAGATAAAAGATAGCTAAAATATATTTCAGGAAAGGTCCGCAAATTCACTGAAGGAAACCTGCAGATATCCGCACTTCTGCCATGACGAGTCTGCGCAACTCCACACCTGTTTCTTCTTTGGTTTTGCACACCTTCGGATCTGCTTCTTCTTTGGTGTTGTGCACCTCCACACTGTGCTGTTGCCTCTCCTGCGCACCTCCAGATTTAGAAAGTTTATTAGTTCTCAACCATACACTAGACTGTCGAAATCACAGATCCGTTCATGCGTCAAAAGGGATCTCAACATTTCAGTAGATCTGACTTATAATGGTCTGGTTTCTCCTTGATTTAGATTCAACTATGTCTCACCAACCGATTATCAGAAATTCAGATCTTTCTCTTCTTAAGATTTTCAACACACTTGTGATTAGCCAAATTATCTCCTTTCCTTTTTATAGGCTAGGCCTCACTCAAAACCATGGACCAAAACCATTGAGAAACAATACCACTGACCCAATACTTGGGTTCAATTCTTTTGGATGCAATACCACGGAACAAAACCATAGGATAAAAAACTGTCGGACTAATGTCATGAACCAACCATAAGATTTCCCATGTGCATGCACTTTTCTCTGTATGAAAGTGCGTGAACTTTTCTCTACATGAAAGGAACGTTTCTCTGCATGAAAGTGCGTCAACGTTTCTCTGCATGAAAGTGCGTGAACTTTTGGTTCGCACCTAAAATAACTTTGTTGCACTATAATTTATCATTTGAGATGAGTGGGTTGCCATTAAGTACAACATATGTATCATAATGCCAACAATCTCCCCCTTTGGACTTGATGGCAACAACAACCAATCACTCTCCCCCTTTGACATCAAGGGAAAAGGGGCGGACTACCATACTCCCCCCGAGTACGTGCTGAAAACTCAGAATGATCTCCCCCTTTGTATATGCTCTATGTTGAAATGTTTTCTGCAAAAAGATGTTCTAGAAGAAAGAACATGACTCCATACATCATAAGTAACCTTCCTATCATCAAGACTCATACATACATCCATCTCCCATCCAAGTGGGAATACAAAAAAATAAACAAAAATCATTCATCCCAGGCATCGTGGGGAAACCAAAATAGGTCGTTACATGACCTTGATATGAAAACAAGTACATGGCATAGAGACAAGAACAATTATGATCAGCAGAATCATCCTTCAAACCAGCACACATTGATCTACGCCACCAGAAAACTCTTGAGAAATCAAACCAAGGACTTCTAAGATAATGCCAACAATGCATCATTAGAAGAATATATGTTCCCCCTGAACTTGTGCTAGATGATCTCTGATAGACCCATTCGACCCACATAGACCGGAAAATGTACGTGTATCCACCTGCGTACAACAGACGAGATTCAATAGCAGGATGATGCATCAACAACCCGCAGCTTCTATCTAAGGTATTTAAATGTCTCCCTGGGCAATGGTTTGGTGAGTATATCAGCAACTTGTTCCTTGGAGGGAACATACTCCAATTTGAACTTTTTTTCCAGCACTTGTTCCCGGAGAAAATGATACTTCATTGGTATGTGCTTGGTCTTTGAATGCATGACTGGATTATTTGAAATGCTGATTGCACTTGTATTATCACATAAGATGGAGATAGGTGGAGTACAAGTGATTTTATAATCCTGCAAGGTTTGCATCATCCAAAGGAGTTGGGTGCAACAAGATGCAGTAGCCACATATTCTACTTCAGTTGTAGATAATTCAATATAACTATGTTTCGTGTTGAACCAAGATACTAATATGGAACCCATAAAGAATGCACCGCCACTAGTGCTTTTTCTGTCATCCACGCTTCTAGCCCAATCTGCGTCTTTATAAGCATGAAGAGTGAGATCCGCATCTCTATGATACCATAGGCCATAGTTTTGAGTTCATTGAAGATACTTGAAAATTTTCTTTACTGCCTGAAGATGAGTTTCCTTAGGATTTGCCTGAAATCTTCCAACCATTCCTACTGCATGCATGATGTCTGGTCGGGTACCTGTTAAATAGAGCAGACTTCCAATCATGGATCTATAGGTTGGTTGATGCACTGTTGCTGATTCATCATTTGCACTAAGGCTGCATCCTGTGACCATAGGATTACATACTGGTTTCAAGTCTTCCATGCCATACTTCTTCAAGATCTGCTTGAGGTACTTGGTTTGAGATAAAAAGACACCACCTTTATTTTGTTGGATTTGTAAACCAAGAAAATATGTCAGTTCTCCAAGCAAAGACATTTCGAATTCCTTCTGCATCACCAAGGAATAGTTTTGACTCATAGCTTCTTCATTCCTGCCAAAGATGATATCATATACATACACAACAAGTATTAGCAATTTGTTATTTTCAATTTTTATATAAAAATTGCTATCTGTTGATCCTT
Organism: Pinus taeda; assembly: GCA_000404065.3. NCBI lineage: Eukaryota > Viridiplantae > Streptophyta > Pinopsida > Pinales > Pinaceae > Pinus > Pinus taeda. Next base: position 33,369 of record APFE030646349.1, read on the forward strand.
TTGAAAAACCTTGTTGATGAAGGTATTTGTCCATACGATAGTACCAAGCCCTTGGAGCCTGTTTGAGACCATAGAGAGCCTTCTTTAGTCTGCATACAAGATTTGGATCATTACCAAGGACGAATCCAACTGGATACTCAATGTACACTTCTTATTCTAACTCTCCATTCATAAAGGATGATTTCACATCCATTTGAAATACTTTGAAATTCTGAAAGCTAGAGAGAGCAAGGAACATTCTGATGGCCTCAAGTCTAGCAATGGGAGAAAAATTTTCTTCAAAGTCTATTCCTTCTTGTTGAGCATACCCTTTACAAACAAGTCTGGCCTTGTTTCTAATGACTTCCCCATTTTCATTCAACTTGTTTTTGAAGATCCATTTTGTCCCTATGACATTCTTATCTTTTGGTTTAGGAACCAACTCCCAAGTGTTATTCTTTTCAATCTGCTCAAGTTCTTCATCCATTGCCTCGACCCAGCATTCATCTTTGCATGTCTCTCTTACATTTTGTGGTTCAGTGGAGGAAATTAATGCCAAATGGCTTGAAGCTTCTGCAATTTTTCTTCTTGTTTGTATTCTTGCCTCTTTTAGCCCCAAAATTTGAGATTCTAGATGATTATTCTGAATGTACCTAGATGGAGTCTTTTCTTCTATCCTTATTTGTTCTTCAGGCTCCTCATGGGTTTCTTCTTCCTCATGAATCTGATTGATGTTGATGGATAGTCCTCATCATCTTCGAAATCTTTAGATCTTACCTGCCTAGGAGTGTTTTCTTCTTCATCAACCACTACATCAATACTTTCAACAATGTTTCCAAGCCTTTTATTATAACACTTGTAAGCTTTGCTGTGGGGAGAGTAACCAAGGAGAACGCCTTCATCTGCTCTAGGTTCAAACTTGCCAAGATGTCCATCAGTATTTTTGATATAGCATTTGCTTCCAAAAATTTTGAAATATTTTACCGAAGGAGTCTCACCATACCAGAGCTCATGAGGGGTTTGAGTGCTATTCACATGGACGTTTCTTTTGTTGAGAATAACAACTGTAGCAAATGTAGCTTCACCCCAAAAATTCGTCGGAGTTCCAGATTCATCAAGCATAGCACGAGCCATTTTTTGAACCGTTTTGTTCATCCTTTCCACTACTGCATTTTGCTGAGGAGTCCTGGCTGTAGAGAATTCTCTTCTTATTCCATGTTCTTCACAAAAATCGAAAAATTCATTCGAGGTAAATTCTCCTCATCGATTAGACCTGAGGCATTTGATTCTGTGATCTGATTCGTTCTCAACCAAATCTTTGAAGGATTTGAATTTTTCGAAGGCTTCATATTTGTGCTTCATGAGTCCTATCCAAACCATCCTTGAATAGTTGTCAATGAATAATATAATGTATTCTTCTCTCCGAGGTGACCTTTTCCTAGATGGACCACATACATCAATATGGACAATTTCAAGTGGGCTGCTAGATGATCCTTCCTTCGCATGGAAGTTAGTTCTAGTTTGCTTACCAAACTGACATGATTTACATATTGTATTATCTGGAATTTTTTGATGTCTAGAAGACCACGAATTGCCTGGTATTTGCATGCTTTCCTTATCTGTGAGAAGCTTAGATGCCCCAACCTCCGGTGCCATAGCCAATGTTCATCATTCTTGCTCAAATAGCATTTTTGTTGTCCTTATTTGAATATGTATAAATTATTTGGAGTTCTTATGCCTTTGATCATTGTTTCTCCTGTATCAAGGTCACGAACACTACATCCATTTGATCGAAATATTACCTTTGTTCCTTGATCGCACATCTGACTCACACTTAATAGATTATGCTTTAAGCCATCAACATACATAACATTTCCTACTTTGAGCTTTTCTTTTAAAAGAACAGAACCTTTACCTTTTATGAGTGCAGGGGTGTCATTTCCAAATGATACCTTCTTCTCCTTCTCCAAGGCACTATATGACTGAAGTTTTTCTTTATCACCTATCATATGTTTCGAACATCCACTGTCGATGTACCATTAATTTTCCTGCCCTTCCACATATAAGGCTATACCACAACTTTCTAGTTGTGGTTATTTCATTCTCCATGTTTTGATATTTGAGGTTTGCTCCTTCTGAGTTGTCTGCTGAAACCTGCTCCTGCATTAAGAATCTTCATGTCCAAAATTATTACAACTAGAACATTCTACTTCATTTTCAAGAGCAGAAATGTTATTGTAGGTCCTTTTCATGATCCCAGTCATACTCCTCTATTTTTGAGTTTCTCTAGTCATGATAGTTTTGTAGGCAACACACTGAGCTGCTTTGTGTCCAAAGTTGTGACAAGAGAAACATTGGCTATTGAAGAAATTCCTATGATTATCAACCCTGCAGACCAAATGATTGTAGTTTTCATTAACATTCATTCTTGAAGAAAATTGAGAATTATTTACCTGTGGTCTGTTGTAGCTTCTGTTTATTCTTGAAGTAGATTGCCCCTGATTTACTTGGTGATCTTTGTTCATTCTTGAAGAAAAATGTCCCTAATTTACATGGTGATCTCCATTGGGCCTTTGCTCACTCCCCCTTGCTGCATCAAGATAACTTTTGGAGGTGGATGGTTTCTACACTTGAGATGTTTCTGCATTATATCCCAGACCTGTCTTGATATGAGGAGAATGCTGCACATTGATAATCTCATATAGAGTTTTAGATCCTTTAACAAATCTAAGATTAAGAGCTTTTGTTTTCTCAATCTCTTTTCTATGTCCCACAATTTCACATTCTCACTTTTCATGATGTTTTTCCCTTTCAGCCAGTTGAAATTGCAGAGTATCAGTAATCATATTTTTATCTTCTAAACAAATTTTGAGTTTAGAAATCTCTTCATAAAGACCTTCTTCATCTATAGCATCCATGAAGTCATCATCTTCAAAAGCCATTAAAAGTCTATAATTATTATCTCGTTCATCTTCATCACTATTTGAGAGTCCATCAGTGTCTTCATGAGTGTAGTAGCTTTTCTTACTTACATTCTATTTCTTGTTCCATCTAACAGGTTCCTTACCTTTGTCAAGCTTATCTTTATGAGGACACTTGGAAGCATAGTGACCGACTCTTCCACAAGCAAAGCACTTGAAAGGTAACTTACCTCTAAATCTTCCAGCACCCCGTTCAAGGTTCTTGACAAAATTTTATTCTTCCTCTTCTTCTGACATATGTCCTGACTCATAGTAATCTCCTTTGCCTGAAGCCTTGAATGCAACTTCTCTCTTTTTTGATGGTCCTCCTTTCCTCATTTTGTAAGCGGTTAGAATTCCATGTAGCTATGACATGGTAATTTTTTGTAGATTCTCCTTTTCTTCTATTGCAGAAACTTTTGATTCAAACTTAGGAGACAAAGATCTTAGAACCTTCTCAACCACAACAACCTCTTTTGTTTCTTCACCTAAGTTTTTCATACAATTAACAATCTGATCTATTCATAGGAAATAGTTAGCCACACATTCATCATTGTATATTCTGAGATTTTCATACTGAATTTTGAGGGTTTGAAGTTTTTCTTGTTTTACTTGTTCATCTCCTTCATAGCTCCGGACGATCTTGTCCCATATTTCTTTTGCGGTTTTATACTACATAACCTTGACGAATTCTGATTGAGATAAACATCCTAATAGAGTATTGACAGCATTTGCATTTGTTTCAAACTACTTCTTCTCTGCCGAACCTGTGGGAGTTGCTGATGGAAAAGTGTACCCTGTATCTATGATATCCTAGTCTTCTATACCAAGAGATTGAATATAGGTAGTAACTCTTACCTTCCAATAGGCAAAATTGGTCCCATAAAAAATTGGTGGCCTGGTCGATCCTTCTCTCTTGTAGTTGCCCATGATGATAGATCTTCCTTCAAGCGATCAAGCTTCTTATTAAGGACCTACTCTGATACTAATTGTTGGAAATAATACTGAGAGGGCGGGGTGAATCAGTATTAACAAATCTTTTCCAATAAACACTTACAGATCTGACCAATGAAACTTGTATATACCTTCTAGATTTTAATATAATTTATTCTTTCGATGTTAACCATTAATTTGTATGTCAGAACCATATAAGCAGGAAGAAAAAACATAGAAATTCACACCAAAGAACACTAGATATAAGGTGGAAACCCAATGTGGGTGAAAACCACCTACTGCAATATGTCTCTATCTTCTTTGAAAGAAACTTCTTTTTACAATGATTTTGTATTAGTGCAGTCCTTTGCTATTACACAGGCTGCAAACTGCAGAGAGCTACAACCCCCTTAGCTCTTGTACTAGCTAAGATAATAGTACGTAGGTGCTGACCTACAGAAGGTTACTACCTTCTCTTTCTTCTAGGGATCACATTTCATAAATTTTCAAAATGGATCAAAACATCAAGTACATGTGCATCACCCAATCTCCTTTAAACAAATAACTTATCAGAATGTAGTAACCAGAAAATAACACTAGTAACTAGACACCAATTTAAACCCAGATCTCTGCAGAAACAAATAAAAGACAACTAAAATATATTTCAGGAAAGGTCTACAACTTCACCAAAGGAAGCCTATAGATATCCGCACTTCTTCCATGATGAGTGTGCGTAACTCCGCACCTGCTTCTTCTTTGGTTCTGCGCACCTTCGCACCTGCTTCTTCTCTGGTGCTGCGCACCTCCGCACTGCGTCATTGCCTCTCCTGTGCACCTCCGGATTTAGACAGTTTATCAGTTCTCAACCATACCCTAGACTGTCAAAATCACAGATCTGTTCATGCATCAAAAGGGATCTCAACATTTCAGTAGATCTGACTTATAATGCTTCGGTTTCTCCTTCATTCAGATTCAACTATGTCTCACCAACCGATTATTAGAAATTTAGATCTTTCTCTTCTTAATATTTTCAACACACTTGTGATTAGCCAAATGATCTCCTTTCCTTTTTATAGGCTAGGCCTCACTCAAAACCATGGACCAAAACCATTGAGAAACAATATCACGGACCCAATACTTGGGTTCAATTCTTTTGAATGCAATACTATGGACCAAAACCATAGGATCAAAAACTGTTGGACTAATACCATGAACCAACCATAATATTTCTCATGTGTGTGCGCTTTTCTCTGCATGAAAGTGCGCAAAATTTTCTCTGCATGAAAGTGCGTGAACTTTTCTCTACATGAAAAGGAATTTTTCTCTGCATGAAAGTGTGTGAACTTTTCTCTGCATGAAAGTGCGTGAACTTTTCTCTGCACGAAAGGAACTTTTCTCTGCATGAAAGTGCGCGAACTTTTCTCTTCATGAAAGGAACTTTTCTTTGCATGAAAGTGCGTGAACTTTTGATTTGCACCTAAAATAACTTTGCTACACTATAATTTATCATCTGAGATGAGTGGGTTTCCATCAAGTACAACATATGTATCATAATGCCAATGGTTTGTAACCTGAATCATTTCTCAACTATCTCTACAATTTTCTATCATATTACTATTTCTGTCTAATATTATGGCTCCTAAGAAGAAGGATAAATATTCAGTTGGTTCTTCTTCAGCACAGGAAAACCCACAAACTTTTGATCCTCTTAAACTGGACCATATCGCATTAGCTGACCAATACTTCAAATTCACAGATACTGAGTGTGAATTTGACATACTAGAATTACACAATTGGCTCAGACAAAAATACCTTGATTCAGAGGATGAAATAAACCTCTCGGAATCCAACCTTCCTCTCTACATGTTTCCCCAAGCTCATTCTTTCCCTAATTTGGTTATTTGGTGTCAATCCAAGAATAATCCATTACAAAGAATAGTAGTGGGTCAGAATGGTGACATTATGATAACCATCACTACTGAAGCAATAGACAAAATTCTTTTGATACCTGAGAGTGATTCCCTCATATTTTGCTCCCCTGCAACTTTGATTGACCTATACGATAAAGTTAAATTCCCTCAGAGAGCTCAGATCTTTGATATTTTTCTCCCTGAAGATGCTGAGCTTCCCAAGAAAATCCACCTTACTAAACATCCATGTTTCTAGAGATAGCCAAGCAAATTATTTCCCACATTTATTGCTTGTTCGGCTACCCATCAGATCAATGGGTAGACAAGGCTATCTTAGGTTATTTGTCTATCTTTTCAAAAGAAAACAAGACTACCTTCATGTATAACTACAATCAATTTTTGGTTGATGCTATGCATGAGGAGGTTCTGAATATCACAACTGAAGTAGTATTCAAATACTATTTCACATGTTTATTTTTTACCAGGGACAAAAATTGCCCATTGTTTTAAACAAGTAGGATGAGCAAAAAGATGATCAATTAGTTATTCATTGGACCTCATTGATCAGAAAGAAATTAATTGAGTTCAAATTTGTAGATTTCATAGACTGTTTCATTCACCCAATAGCACACTTTTCAGTTGTCAAAGTGAACCAGGAGTTAGTCCCATAATCAAGAGGATATTGCACTTTAGCAATCAAGTCAGAACAGGAGACTGGTATCTCTGCTAGAGCTACACAGAGATCATAGTATATGGGTGTGAGTTGGCTCCATATACATTGCCAAGGTATGTTCCAATGAGAAGTTTCTCTTTGGAATATATCAAGCAAATCATGAATATGGATGAGCTACATTTCATCTCAGGAAAGGGAAAATCATAGTTTAAGATTAAAGCATAGGCTGGGTCATTCATTTGCAACACTAGATCAACTAGCTCAGAGGTATATGCCATACTCAAATAGATGGGTTTTCAACCCAACTTCACTTGGTCCTATGATCCATTCAACATTATTTGAGATTTAAGGGTGGAGCTTAATACTATTGCTTATAATCACACACCTGGGCCTGAAATTGAGAAATTTAGAAATCAAGAACAGTGGGAAGAGAATACTCTTTAAGAAGTAGAGGAACAAGTGTTGCCTCCTTCTACTCATCAGAATCCAATTTCACAAACTAGGCTGGACAAAAGGCCTAGGGAAGGATCGTCATCATCAACAATGGCAGAAAAGGATTTCATCCACTACTAGAAGAAACCAAGGATTTAATAAAAGACTACTACTACTGCAACTCAATGTCAAAAGGAGCCTATTGTCATCAATCTGGATGATTCACAGGTATCTACAGGCACTAAGGAACTTGTAATTAATACTCCTTCTTCCTCTACGAAAAGGTACAATTAACCTTCACACAACCCTAACCTACGACTTAGGTACTCTTACGCTGCTAGTGCAGCATACCGTGGAGATTCCCAAACTAGTTCCAGTGTATTACTTATCTTATTAAACAATCATAGTTAGCACCATGTAAACAGATGTTCTTACTTACGTTCACTTAACCAATGTAATTACATACGTTCACGCATCATATAAGAATTATAAATGAAATTCTTACATAACATGTCAAGACGCATTGACAAGAAACAAAGTCACAGAGTTTGTAAAATGCTTCACTTTATTGATATCTTCATATGATTACAGACTCTATCCACCCTACGCACAGAGCTGCAGGGGTCCATACACTCAACTGTGGACTTCTACCCTAGGCCTCTGTGCACTCAACTATAGAGCCTCTACCTATTCAATGACTTGAGCTTAGACTTCTTTTCTTATCTTCAAGACTTCATCAACAACTCATGACTTGTTAAGAGTACTTAGAGCTTACTTCCTTAGCTCTTTTTATGCAATCCCATGGTTTTCTATCCATGGGTAGATCTTCAACAACGGACTTTACTTTACAAAATAAGGGTGGACAACCCTTTATGTCTCATGACACCTCTGTGCTCTACAATCACAAAATACGGAGACTTTACAACTTTGTTACAAAATTCAACCCAAAATATGGGCTTTTAGCCCCAAAACTGTCCTTGGGGGATCCCGTTCCCAATAGGCTCCCAACACAAACATCATGACTCACTCTAGAGTCACTCTGTAGGTGCAGATATCTTAGCATGAAGACCTTCCAATTCGACTCGTATGACCGCAACCTCAACAGTGCACTATGCGGTTGCCTGCTTCGCATCTTCAACCATCTACTCGGTCACTTCTCCTGAACTGTTGGCCTAAATATTTTTCTAAGTTACTTGTAGGGTCACAAGCTTTCCTTCAATAGAGCCTGTCACCATGTAAGCTTCATCTAGCCAGGGCTTCATTTGTGCCTTCAACACTGCTTCCTTATGTAGCACTGCATCCACCTGTTCTTTTAGCTGCTTGCCCCCTACAGCTTCACTAGTCTTTATGTCAGCATGATGGTTCACGCAGTGCCCTTGACCTCATCATAGTGATATTGTATCTCGCACACTTCTGTCTCTAGTCGTTGTACTCTGGGTCCTCCTGTAAGCTTATCAGGACCTCGAACGATTGCTCAAAAAGTTGCATGCAGTTGGCTACTGCACTATCAACCGCCAATACTGCTTCTGTGATAGTAGTTGATCACTACTCCTTTACTTTTGGTAGAGTTGAAGGTTGGGCCTTCACCTAAAACTCTATGATATGTAGGTTGAACTCCAATTGAACCCCTGCCATTTTTGTTCAAGCATCATGCACCCTTGTGACCAACTTGTGGATGCCTACCTCAATAGGTTCTTCCTCACAAATGGCCAACTTTGGGACCATTTGGCATGCCTTGTCAACGACCTGCATAATCCACTTGTTCTGGTTGGTTTCCTAGGTCATAGTGGCAATGGCAAAGTCTTGTTGTAGTGCCATCTGCTCATTGTTGATCCACTACTCAATAATCACCTAGAGTGCGTGGTGCTCACGGGCCCTCGGCTCTACAATCACTCCATCCTACAAGAGGTGGAATGCTTCACCATGGAGCACTACCAGATTCAACCATACTCTCATTAGGGTGCTGACGGTGGGCATGTTAGCTTCGTTCTATGTGGTCAGTGCTCCATCAGGCAACACTATTGCACTAGAGGCCTTTACGTGCAGCAAATCAGCAGCTTCTGAAGTACCGATAGAAAGGATGGTAGACACCATGGCATCCTATGCCACGTGGGTCTGTATCTTTTATAAACATGTCTAGATAGCCCCCAATACTATGTTTTGTTACCACTCAAACTATTATAGAGGCTCCCTGGTGACATCTCGCACCATGTTACTGATGTTGTGTAGGTCATCCTTTGTTAGCATGATAGGGTCCAGTGATGTCTTAGTAGCCTTTGATTTCTTCTTAGACCCTCCTTTCTCCTGCTCCCTTGTATGCTTGATGCAGGAGGATGTCGCTTGAGGGTCTGCGCTGTGTTGTTCTGTTTGCTCGTCCGCCTCCTCCTCTGTCTCAATTGAAGCCGACCTCGCACCTTTGTTAGAGCCCCTCTCTATTCCACCTGCTTTCTCCCTTGTCTACTGAGCGGCATCACTCTCTACCTGGGCCTTGTCAGTAGCCTCTTTTTTCCTCTTTTCAGCTAGCTGTGTCATCTTAAGCTTGGCCTCCTCCTTCTTTCTTTTCACAGTGGAATTTCTCCCTCCCACCACCAAGTTTTTTGTAGTGCACCACTTTGCTGACCATTGATCAAGTACTGCATCAATGGTGTCATCCATTGCTAGGTAAGGCAAGTCATAGCATTTCTACGCAGGGTCCTTCCACACCTTGATGGAGACATGGTCAAAGTCTACTTTAAACTCTATGTAGCCCTGTAGGTTGGCATACACCATAGGAGACAATAGTGCTTTGCGACTCTTGTCCATGTGGATGTTCATCTCCATGAAGATCCAGAAGATCTTGCTATCCTTGATTTGTTGCACATCCTTGATTCGTTGTGCATCCATACAGAGAGATTGAGTTTTACCATTGTGCCACAAATGTTGTAGCGGATACAACCACCCTAAAAAAAAATTCCTTCGCATTGTTTCGAAGCCTCCCTACTGAAAACCCTTACAACATGTCTTGCACTACTCAGGTAATTGCATTTTATTTGAATTTATTTGTCACATTGCAGCTTGTGTTCACTTACTTTTTTTTTTTCTGACTAACCACAAGTTGACCCCGTGAGTTGGTTCACATCTGGTTCTTGTGCTATCTTTGAAAACTATACAGTCCTAGAGGGAAATCTGCCTTGCCCTCAGGAACTGTGCAGAGTAGCCCAACAATCTTCTCTTTCCTGACAAACTGTGTAGAGTACGAAGTCAACCTTACTCTCCAGAATAGTGCAGAGCATCTCAACAATAAGATGAGGCTCAAAAATGCACAAACCCAGCTAACATCTTGTCTTCCGCTGGGAAATTGTGTAGAGCATGAGAGGTAGCTAAAGCCACTCAGCTAAGGAATTGCATAGAAACATTCCTTCAGTTGCTGCCCAATGCATGTGCTAGCAAGTTGCTTGATTCCCTCTAGAACTGTGCAATTTCCTCATGCACACATGGTATCCTTTCCCGAAAAATTAAAAATGGAAAAAGAAAAAATGCATCCATAAATAATAGGGATCTATTTTTAGCACTAAAAGTTACACTCAATTTTATTTTAGAGACTTCTCGTCACTTATCGCTTTTTCCTATAATTTTGGTATGCACACAATAAACCCTAAATCAATCAAATTTATTTAAATGATGCCCCTAAACTCTTTCTACACATCTGATCTTGGAGCTATGGCATTCTCGAGGCATCTAGGAACGTTCGACACAGTCAGCGTAACTTTCTGGGTTTCTTTTCAAGTGTTTTGCTTCCTTTTTTGTCACCTTTCTTTCCTTGGCTTGTGTGAGTGTTGTTTACCTTGTTTTATTGAACAACCACTAGTGTTTTATTTTGTTTTAGCTTGTAAAAGTGGTGCTTCAAGTTTTACATTATATTTCTTGAGCGTCGCATGCATAACACTTTTTGTGCACTAACGGTCGCTGTTGTGATGACTCTCCTCTCTAACATCATTGTTTGTCCATTTGAATGGTTCCTACATGGGTTTTGATTGTATGCATGATAATTCACTCCTATCTACACCATCCTTCACTCATGCATTTCGATCTACTCGTTTTCAAGTTGCCCTTAAGCATATGTGGGCTGCCTTGGCTCAGATCTTGCTTTGCCTGCATGCACTGCACATTCCTTAAACATAAGGCTCTACCTTGGCCCCAATAATTACATAGATGATGCCTGTCACTGGCCCCTCACTGTTATCTATGTAATCCTAGGAGACAGTGCCCAGTCTTTCCCACTGGGATTGCACAACGTACAGTACCAACCAACAAACCCAACTATATTGAAATACACATTCTGTAGTTTGAAGCCATAATCAGCCTCACTAAACTAATCTAATCTAACATAATATTAATATATTACATTGGGTTTTCAATCATAAAGTCTATAATATTAATCATAGGGTATATAATAGTAGTGCTAGGATTTATAATATTTATTGTATGGTTTATAATATTAATCTTGGGGTTAATTAATAATAATAAGGTTTCTAAAATTATCTTGGGGTCTAATATCAACCCACAAGTTTGACGTACTTACATTGGAACTGTACAATAATCTATCTAATGTCGCTTTATGACAAACATTATCTTAATGTGATAATTAATCATTGTCACAATGTTACATTACATTGTAACACATTCAAGGTCGCATTGCGACATTACAAAATAAGTGTTTAGTATCGAGATTTATAGCATTAGGATTATTAATATTGATTTTATAAGCATTACAAAAATAATATTATCGTTTTTAACATTGGGTTTGTATTGTTACAAAAATGTGTCTAGGATTGCATTGCGACAAAATTTGATAATCAATCATTGTCATAGTGTTACATTAGATTTTAATTCATTGAATATGAGAATGGGACATAACAAAATAGGTTTTTAATATTGGGGTTGATAATATTAGTCTTCAGTTTTTGCATAAGGGTTCAATGTTGTGACACTGGAATGGTATAAAAATGTATCGAATGTGACATTGCGACAAGCATTATCTCAATGTGACAATCAATCATTGTTGTAATGTCACAATACATTACAATTGATTGAATATCACATTGTGACATAAAATAATTGGGGTTTAATAATAGAGTTTACAATACTAGGGTTATTAATACTCGTTTATAATATTGGGGTCAAAATTGAGTTTATAGTTTATAATAGTGTGATTTAGTATTTGGGTTTATAAGATTAATCTTAGGGTATTTTATATTGTGTTTTATAATATTAAGGTCTTATATAATGGTTTAATATTGTGACATTGGAATGGTACAAAAATGTGTCCAACGTCAAATGAAAAACATTGTTTGAATATGAAAATAAATCTAACTATCATTGTCGCAATGTTACATTAAATTGCAATTTATTCAGTCCCACACCACCACATTACAAAACTTGAGTTTATTAATCACTTGGGTTTTTAATATTAATTATGTTAGGTACCTATACTACTAGTGAAACCTCTTACTCTTATTAGTAGAACCCTCTTATTATATTGTTGTGCCCATGTAGTCCCCATATTGTTATTATTGTTCCCCATGGAAGCCCACTATTGTTATTATTGTGCCCTTACATTATTATTGTTATGTCATCTCTCATACCAAATGTTATGAAACCAACTCATAAAAATATAGAAAAGAAAGATCAATGCCATAGAAATTAGCCTATTTGAGGGGGAAACCTCCTTTACATTACACAAATGAACAATTCTTCCATGATACAAATGACAATGCCTCCTTTCTACATTAGGTAACTATAATACTAGTGTAACCCTTTATTGTTATTAGTACAACCCTGCTATTATATTCTTCTTCCCATGTAGTTCCCATATTGTTATTATTATGCCCCATAGAATCCCTATAGGTTTTAACCCCGTACAGAAATTACCTCCATACGAATTCTAAATCACAGGAAAAATAAAAATGCGAGAGCATAACATATAAAATGCATATGCATTGAGATTTCCCACTGGATCCCAAAACCGGGACTACCAGCTTGATTTTTCATTATATTCCTTTCAATGTTACAATACATATTTATACATGCCAAAGCATCCA
>APFE030646349.1:49217-80432 GCA_000404065.3 Pinus taeda
TCTTTTAAACCTGTCAAAGACTTCAGATTTCTTCTTAAGGAAATATATCCATGTATTCCTTGAGAAGTCATCTATAAATGATACATAGTACACAGACTTACCCAGTGATGGAACTTTCACAGGTCCAAACACATCACTGTGCACAAGCTCTAATATTTGTTTTGTCCTCTTACCACCAAAAGGGAAACTCACTCGATTCTGCTTCCCATATACACAATTTTCACAGAAATCAAAATCCAGAGAGCTATTACTCATTCCTTCTACCATACCTTTACCATGAAGTATTCGAAGGCCCTTCTCTCCAATATGTCCAAGCCTTTGATGCCACAACATGGTCTTCTCTCCAGAGACCACTAGATTTTCTGCTCCACTTTCAAGAACCACAGAACTGTTGCATCCATTAATAACAGTGATACCCTGCAGCTTGTACAGAGTTCTTCCAATCCGAACTCCCCGCATCAATACCAGTGCTCCTCGAACCATCTTGCAGGTATCCTTCTCGAACACTGTCTTTACACCTGCATCATCCAACTTGCTTTACAGAAATCAGATTTCTGGCCAATGCAGGAATATGCAGAACACCCGGAAGGGTTCTAACCCTTCCACCTTGCAACTTCAACTTTACTTTTCCACGACCAATAATTCTAGCCTTCCTATCATCTCCTAAGAAGACATCACCACTTACTCATACTCGCAGAACCACTCTCTATGGGGAGTGAAGTGAAAGGATGCACCTGAGTCAATCAACCATGCCTCATGATCTACATGTGTACTTGAAGAAGCCAAGTACACATCCCCACCTTCATATGAGGTGGTTTTCGCCTCTGCAGAAGGAGCATCATCAGATCCCTTTCCTTTATCAGGAGCTTTAGATTTACACTCCCCTTTGAAGTGCCCTTCCTTTCCGCATTTCCAGCACACCAGCTTTGTAGGTTTTCCTGGAGATTTAGATCTCCCTCTAGATTTAGATCTCCCACTCGATGACTTTTTTTTGTTTCTGTTTTGGGGCCGTCCTTGTATAGACAAGGCATCACCATTCTGGTTGTACATATTTTTCCATCTCATCTCCTCCGTCAGCAAGGCTGAGACTATTTCATCAAACTGCAAAGCAGTTGCATTGCTACCTATTGCAATAACCAGACTATCCCACGAATCTGGTAGAGAACACAACAAACTGATGCACTTATCTTCATCTGAAATTTTAATATCAACAGATGATACTGACTTACCACAGTATTAAATGCATTCAAATGCTCTGTCACCGAGTCTCCATCTTTCATCCTCAGGTTATACAGCTTTTTCCGCAAGAATAGTTTATTCACTAGAGACTTAGATTGGTACAAAGTCCCTAACTTGTCCCACAGAGCCTTCGCCGTACCTTCCCCTGATACATTCAGCAATACTGAATCTAAGACACACAATCGTATTGTGCTCTTTGCCTTCCGATCCAACTTCTTCCATTCTTCATCGGTCACTCCGTTGGTTTAGTACCCGGATCTACCGCGATCCACTGATCTTTATCCACCAACAGATCCTCCATCTTGAGTTTCCACAACTCAAAAACTCTGACCATTGAACTTCTCAATCTCTATCTTTCCGTTGCTCGCCATCTTCTTTCACCACCAGAATCGATCTCGCAGATCTCCCACTGAACAGGGTCTACCACAGGCCCGAGCAAACCCCCTCAGCAACAAAGGCGTCCCCTTGAAGCCAAAACAACTCTGATACCAAATGTAGGTTTTAACCCCGTACAAAAATTACCTGCATACGAATTCTAAATCACAGGAAAAAATAAAAATGCGAGAGCATACATAAAACACATATACACAGAGATTTCCCACTGGATCTCAAAACCGAGACTACCAGCTTGATTTTTCATTATATTCCTTTCAATGTTACAATACATATTTATACATGCCGAAGCATCCAATGCCATGGACGGAAAACCATCGCGTCCAAAACCATGGACCGAAAACCATCGCGTCCAAAAAAACATTTGCGAAAATCATGCACAAAACCATAGGTGGGTCCGCCTAACCTAAGATAGGGTCCAAAACCAAAATTTTCCGGGGTTACGGGTACCCCTCAAATCCCCTGTTAACTATGTGGAAAGAATATAACACAACCCAACAATCCCACTATTGTTATTATTGTGCCCTTACATTATTATTGTTATCTCAGCTCTGATTATATTATGATCCGTTAGAGTCCTATATATAGAAAGGAGGTCTTCTCATTTGTATCATCCAAGAATTGTTCATTTGTGTAATGTAAAGGAGGTTTCCCCCTCGTAGAGGCTGAATTCTAAGGCATTTATCTCTATTTTCTTTCTTATTGTGAGTTGGTTTCATAAGATTTGGTATCAAAGCTTCGGATTCTAGGTTTCACTGCTCCAAACAGGTCTTTGTGGCATTTTTGATATAAATTTTTTCTGCGACGTTTCAGAAGATAACCAAAAAATTCATTTGAGACAAAATTGTTATGAACCTCAGTGCCAAATTTAGGATATTGTCTCTCTATATTTTCAAAGATTTGATCCAAGGATGTTAGGGTTTTTTCAAGCTCCAAAATTCAATCTCGGAAAGGTCATCATGTAAGTTTCTCTATAATTTGTTTTCTATGAAGGTTGAGACTCTAAAATTAAAACAAATTTGAGCTGAAATAATGGGGAAGCACAGGCCCAAATTTCAGATCTTGTTTCACTATATTTGCAGTGATAAAATCCAATACATTTAGGGTTTTTGTAGGCTCCCGAATTACATCCCAAATAGGTGACTTGGGGAAAATCGTCATAACTTTGTCTTTGAGCATCAGATTGCAATTTCGTAAGTTATAGAGAGAGGACAGACTGTAGCTTTATGTGTATCTTTTTCCGATCTAAAGGATGAAAGAGTGACACGTGGCACTTCGTACAAGTTCACTCTACTAAACCAGTCTATAATCAGATCATCATGGGATATTCAACATAACTCTTCCTTGCAAATCCAATCTTGACCAGACTTGCAGGGTTAGAAAGAGGACTCAAAGGGATACTGCAGGACGCAATTTCAAAACTTGGAGATATGAAATTATAGAGTTATATTCATTTCAAGATCGAGCTCCTAAAATCAAGAAAAGGCGATATGAGAAAGTTTGATGGCAAGGATCTGTTAAATTGGATACTACAGATAGAACAATATTTTGATATACATGATGTGCACCTATTACAAAAGGTATGTATTTCATCTTTATATTTAGAAGAAAATCAATTTTTGTGGTATGAATGACATTTTTCTTGGAAACCACTTGTCACATGGTCAATTTTCACAAAGGAAATGATAACACATTATGAGGATACAAAGAGAAACACCTGCTTTAGCCAATTGATAAATCTCAAATAGAGGGGTTTTATGGTAGAGGACATTGAGGACATTAAAAAATTAAATATAAGGGTAAATGATATTCTAGAGAAGAAAATGACTTATGTCTTCAAAGGGAATTTAAAGGATAAGATTCAACATGAGATTCATCTTTGGGAACCTGATTCATTGGAGAAGGCATTGAAGTTGCAAGAAAAATTGAGAGAAAAATTATGGAAACAAGGAATCCCACCACTCATGACTATAATTATGGAAGTGTTTTTTCTCCTAGCCTTCCATAACCTAAAAGGTTTACACCACAACAATTGGAAGAAAAAAGAGAAAAAGGGCCTTGTTACAATTGTGATAGCAAATACACTAAAGATCATAAGTGTGCTAAGAAGAAATTATTTTACATAGATTATGAAGAGGCAGAAGAAAAGGATCAAGAAACATCAAAAGAAGAGGATATACACCAAGATCCAATCCTAAAGAAAGAATAAATGAATCCAACCATATCTGGTAATGCACTAGAAGAAATTACCACTCCTCAAACTCTCAAGGTAGAAGGACATATGAAGAATAAAAATATTCAAGAAGTGAAAGACCACATCAAGCATCAACAACAATTTTTGCAACTTTTAAAGGATAACACCACTTTGGTGTAGAATCAAATGAGACAATAGGCAGATCAACATAGTAGTGAAATAAGTTTTGATGTAGGCAATTGGGCATTTGTATGGCTACATCTCAAGCAAGCTATGTATGAGAAGGAAATTTTGGCAATACTACATACACTTAAGAAATGATGACCTTACCTAATGGGAAGACAGTTCAAGGTAAAAATGGGTCATGATAGTCTTAAATACTTTTTAGAAGAAAGATTATCTTTAGAAGAATAGAAAAAATGGGTCACGAATATGTTGTGTTATGACTTTGAAATTATCTACAAAAAAGGGAAGCAAAATGTTGTTGCAGATGCACTCTCAAGAAAGGATGAGGATGTGGAAGCATTGTTTTGTGCTATTTCTATTATCCAACTAGATTGGATAAACAAGGCAAGGGATGAATGGAAGAAGGATGAAAAAGTGTGGCCACTCACTCAAAAGTTGCAAAAGATCCGAGTTCACACAATATTTCCAAAACTTGACGAGGAAGTAAAAATCAGATTGGAACTTGGAGCAGTCATATAAACAAGAACCCAACAGCTACGAAATCGATTAATTTCAACGTATCTCATCAAGTGGAGGACGTACCCATTAAAGATTCCACATGTGAGTTCAATAATTTTATACAGAAGCATCAAGAACTACTCAAGTGTTGAGGAAAAGACTTTTTGAAGGAGAGGGGCATGTTAGGTCCCTATACTACTAATGTAAACCCTTATTGTTATTAGTACAACCCCCTTATTATATTGTTGTTCCTGTAGTGCCCATATTATTATTATTGTGCCCCATAGAAGCCCACTATTGTTATTATTGTGCCCTTACATTATTATTTTTATGTCAACTCTCATTATATTATGACCCCTTAGGCTCCTATATATAGAAAGGAGGTCTTCTTTTTTGTATTATCCAAGAATTGTTCATTTGTGTCATGTAAAGGAGGTTTCCCCCTCAAAGAGGCTGAATTCTAAGGCGTTTATCTCTCTTTTCTATGTTATTGTGAGTTGGTTTCATAACAAATTAATTGGGCTTATAATATTAATATCCTAGGTTTATTAATGCCCTAGATTTACAGTGTTTAATCCCTTGGGCTTATAGTATTAATTCCTTGGGTTTATTAATCTTAGGGTTTATATTCTGATGGTTTTATATTAATATAGTTTAATGTCATTCCCTTAGGTTTATAATCTCTTAGGTATGTACTATTAATCTCTTGGGTTTATAATATTAATTGGACGATTCAATGTTTATTTTAGGGTTCATAATATTACCTACGAGTTTATATCCCTTGGGTTTAATATTAATCCCATAGTTTATAATGTTAATCTTAGTATTTATATTCCTAGGGTTTAATGTCATTCCTATGGGTTTATAATCCATTGGGTTTTTAATATTAATCCCTTGAGTTTATTTATTGTTTGGTCTTATAGTATTAATTCTAAGGTTTATAATATTAATATTGTGGTTTAATGTTTAGGGTTTATAATATTTACTTTAGGGTTTATATCCCTTACGTTGTAATATTAATCTATTGTGTCTAATAGCATTTCTTTTGGTTTTTAGTATTGATCCTTCGGGTTTATAATAGCAATCCCTTGGGTTCATTAATCTAAGGGCTCATATTCCTAGAGTACAATATTATTCGTAGAGTTTAATATAAATGTCTTGGGTTTATAATAGTAATACCGTGGATTTATTAATCCTTGAGGTTTATTAATAATTTTTAATATTAGGGTTTATAATATTAACCTTAGCTTTTAATATTAATCCCTTGGGTTTATGAATCTTAGAGTTTATATTCCTATCGTTTTAACATTAATCTTAGGGTTTAATATAAACCCCTTAGGTTTATTAGTGTCTTGACTTTATAATACTAACAATCTATTGGGTTTATTAATCCCTTGGTTTTTAATATTCATCCCATAGGTTTATAATATTAGTAATCCCTTGGGTTTATTAAGAATTTGCATTTATAATATTACTCTCTTGTTCTCTTAATGTTAATCCCTTGGGTTATTGATTTATCTAAGGCTTTCGATAGCATCAGTTGGGATTATTTGCAAAAAATTCTCAAAGCCTTTGGTTTTGCCCCATCCTAGGTCAGATGGATCAACAATCTTATCTCTTCCTCGTTCTTCTCTATTCTCATTAATGGTATTCCCTCTCCCACCTTCCGCCCTTCCAGGGGAATTAGACAAGGGGATCCCCTATCGCCCTTTTTGTTTGTCATCTTGGCTGAAGGATTAGGTCGCAGTATTAAATCGGCTATCCTTTCCCACAATCTCAAAGGTATAGCATTCCACCAAGCCCCTGCTATCTCTCACCAGCAATTTGTAGATGATAACATGTTATTCGGTCATCCTTCTGTTCAAGAAGCCCGATCTTTCAACTCTATTCTTGAGAACTTCTTGAATGCCTCAGGGGCCGTCATCAGCAAAGTCAAATCCCAGATCTTCTTTTTCAATACTCCGCCCACCACTCAAAGAGCTATATCTCGCATTTTAGGCTTTACCATAGCATCCCTTCCATCCAAGTATTTAGGAGCTCCTCTAATTGCCTCGGCTCTCAAGCATTCCTCTTGGAACAACTTGTTAGAAAAATTGGAAGCCAGATTATTCCTATGGACTCATAGGGCCCTAAATATGGCTAGTAGGATAGTGTTAATCAAAGCAGTTCTATAGTCCATGCCTCTATACCTTTTCTCAATTCTGGCAGCACCGAAGTGGGTTCTTTAGGCGATCAAACAGCTGCAGCATAATTTCCTATGGGGAAGCAAGGGGCCAAATCGAAAGTGGGCTTTGGTTAAATGGGAGAAAGCTTGTCTTCCTAAAAATGCAGGAGGCATTGGGCTAAGAGATCCAGAACATAGCAACATGATAATGGGGGCAAAAATTTGGTGGAAATGGCTTACAAATCCAAGAACACCTTGGGCTGCCCTGTGGACAGCGAAATATGCCAGAAATTTGCCCTTAGAGGAGCGAATTAGAATGTCAGAAGTCAGTAAGGGCTCGGTTATTTGGAACTCAGCCATTAAACACAGAGATTTAATTCAAAAGCACAATTTTTGGGAGGTAAAAGATGGACTTACGACAAGGTTATGGGAAGATTCATGGCAGCAGCTCCCAAACTTCAAAGATATCATTCAGGGCATCTCAGACCGAGACATAAACCAGCATGATAAAGTAAGTCACTTCTGGAGATCACATACTTACCAAGAACATAGGGAGTGGAAAGACGCCAATCGTATCTTACCTTCCAGCGCGGAGCAAATTCAACTTCCTCTATCTGCGAAACTTCAAAAACGGAAAATTCTAAAGTTGGCCGGCATGGACACGCTAAGATGGGGATAGGAGGAAAAGGGGACCTTCACAACTAAAGAATCCTACCACATCATTATCAAAGATATAATAATCAAAGATAAACTATGGGACAAGATATGGAACCCTCCCATCTGGCTGAAGGTTTCAACCTTTCTATGGCTTCTTTCACATAACAGAATTCTCACATGGGACAACCTCTGGAAAAGGAATTTCATTGGTCCTTCTATATGTCTCAACTACAAACAGGACGAGGAATCAGCTCTTCATATTATGCAAACCTGCCCGCTAGGAAGGAAACTGTGGGAAAAGGTCACATTCCGCTATTGGAAGGATGGTAGAGTGCTGGGGGATCTTAAAGGTACATTGCGCAACTGGACACAAAAGCCTTATCAAAGCAATCTTTTAAACACTCTTTGGAAAATTACACCAGGATTACTTATGTGGAATATCTGGAAGGAAAGAAACAGGCGGAGCTTTAAAGATCAATCAATGACGCTGGAGCAGATTTGGAAAGGGATGCACCATAACAGACAAGAAACTTTATCCATAAAATGCTGGTCCCAAGAGGACTTTCCTTCTACTCCGCAGGAACAAGCTATATGGAACAACTGGCAAATTTAGCTACGAAACCTAATTTCTTCTAAAGAAAACATACCCAGACATCAAGAGACCTCATTAAGTTGGACTCCACCGCCTATCAACGTGTTTCAACTCAACTTTTATTGGGCGTCGAAAGGAAATCTTGGAAAAACGGGATTTGGGGGAGTCATCTGAAATCACCAGGGCAACCCTCTTGTCACCTTTTTTGGCTCAATTGGTTGGAATACTAATAATGCAGCGGAATTGGAAGGATTATGGAGAGGGCTTATTATAGCGCAGAATCAACAACTCCTTCCTCTTATAGTGGAAGGGGACACCCAAATCATCATTAACATGGCCTCAAAGCTACAACAGGGCTCCCGGTCTATAAGGTCAGCAGCAGTTGGAGACTGGCCACTCGACTTGAACTACTTCAACAATGGCTCAGTAATAACCAAGCCATCTCCTTCAAGCACATCAGAAGAGAAGGGAACAAGCTCAAAGATTTCCTTGCGAATTTAGGAGTGGATAGTGGAAGGGAATTCTTTGAAGGTTCAATTCATGGCATAGCTTCGGAGAACCAACTTTCCACCTTTCATTCGATAGTTACAAGAGACATGCAGGAAAGGGAGGATCCACACCCGCATGCGGGTGTCATTAGGAGGTAATAACTAGGTGTTAGTGATGAAGCATGGGCAGTTGGCAGCTGGCAAGCTTACAGGTGAAGCCAGACGGGGAGAGGACGGTATTAATTGCTCTGCATTAAAGGCAAGTCCTAAATCTTTAATGCAAGCACACGCTCACGACATGCAGAGGGAGTTTATCAGGATGGAGAGCCCACTTATGATCTCATTCGCTCTGGTTTTTCTGGTCTTCATTTGCTCTGGTCCTCTCAGGATAAGCCGCGGTGATCGCCAATGGTGGTCCTGCTCTCAGGGGCAGCTTCCTTGGATTGAGAATGATCCCCTGTGGATTACCTCGAGGATGTCCATTCCGTTGCTCGACGCTCCTGCTGAGAGCTCTAATTCGGATTTAGCCTTCTGTCTTCGAAGTTTCAGGTCTGTCCGTGGCATTCACCCTGTTAAAAATATGGTTTCCGCTACTGCTGGGGAGGTCTGGGTTGGGTATTGGATCCACTCAATTGAGGTGGAGAATTGTAGGTTAGGCGAGTCTCCTTCTGGGGTACGCAGAGTCTGTGTTTCGCATTGCTCTGTCGGGTCTTCCTTCTGGGTCCATTCGAGTCCTCAGGCGGTTCGCCTGAACCCATAGTCTGTAAGCCTGATCATTCTGGTGCCTCGTCTGAATATGGCACCCCATCGTAGAGGCACTCCCAGGTGTGGGAGGAATTCGGGATTCCGGGTAGGGTCGGGGGGGAGGGGCAGATCTGAACCTCGTCGTATTTTGCCATTAGCAATGGCCTCACCCTCCTCGCCACCCTGAGACGAGTCTGGTCCCTCCCTTACGAGTTCATTGAACTCTGCCAGGTTCACATTCAAGAGTCGACTCAATAGACCGCTTATCTCGGCCTTAGTCACGGTCATCTTCTTTGAGGAAGAAGACGACCTAGTGAGCTCTGTTCCTGCCTCAATGGAAGATTCGTCGTCTCAGAGCAGAGGGGCGGAAAATGTTATCAAAGTCGCCATAGAGCTGCACGAAGAGGATGGTCAGGAAGAGGATAGCACCCAGCGGGACTCTCCTCAGGAGAACATCATTCAACGCGAGCCAGTGAAAAGTTACGAAACTATCCTGCACCTTAAATTACCCCCGGACGACAATCTGATGGAGGTGGAAGACGAGGTGATGGTCACCTCGGAGCGCGCCCCAGATCCGGTCAACGAAAACGTTAATGATGAACCCAAGTAAGTTCCAGCTCATTTGTTTGCAGTTACGGGATAACAATCTATTTTGAATCTCCAGGAATCGCGGTTAATCTCAGGGGGCTCGTTACAGAACAATTCCAGTTGAAGCAGCTCATATGCAGGATTTTTTCTCGGGCTCTCCTTTCATGTAACCATGCTATGTATAGTCATCAGTTTTGTACTGGTTAGTTTTGGGTCCATTTAAAGATGTTCAAGCTTTTTGGCTATGACCACAGCTTCTGTAAACAAACATAATAGCAATTTTTGTAAAAGTTTCTTGACATAGGGATTGCTATGGCTCCCTCAGAGGTTTAATCCTCTCTGTACATACTCTTTTTCTTTTTAATATTAATAGCTTAGTATTTACTCAGAAAAAAAATGTTAATCCCTTGGGTTTATCAATCCCTTAAGTTTATAATATTAATACCTTGAGTTTAATATTATTCCCTTGGGTTGCCTCGATCGAGGTGATAAATAAGGAAAGTACGAGAAGGTATACAACGCATGGGAGAGGATGGCTAGGACGGCCACCTACTGCCCTCACTGTAGATCAAATGGCCATGGTGGTGTCATGCATGCCTGCAGGAGTTTCGAGGCAGCGTAGTGGCAAGAGTGTGGGGGGAGAGGAGGTAAGAAATGGCGGCGGTAGTGGGATGGGACGTGGGCCAGATGGGCTGGGATAAATAAGCGTGGTAAGGGTGGGACAAAAACTTAGTATGCAGTGAAGGGATGAGGAGAACATTGGAATGCAGGCTTTGGGATCTTCGGCAGTCGAGTGTCATTACGGGTATGTCTCCTTTGGCTCTCCTCCTACATTTCACTCTGGTTTGTGTAGGATGCTGGAGAACGGGGGAAAGATGGGAATTGCTCAGGAGGAGTGGCATATGAGCGAGCTTGAAATTCAATCTTCCATCCATAGTAAGGCAGAAGAGAGGGGTAAGATGGGATTTGCAGAAGTTGGGTTGTGCCTGAGTGGGTTAGAGGTATGCATGGTGAGGAAGCATGAGGATCAGAGCATAGGTATGTCGGGGAATTGTATTAGTGGGTTAGAGGATCAGCCCGAGAAAACTAAGAACCCTATCCATGTTAAGGGCAACAAGACAGAGGGCTTGCCCATCCACCTTTGTCCAGGGGAAGAGAGACCATTGACTCTCCAAAATAACGGGGGAGGTTAGAGTGAGGCAGGAAGGCTAAGAAACAAGGAAATGCTGACTGATGGGAAGATTCTAGCTCCTCGAAAGCTAACTTTTTCTGTTGATAATTGCAAGTAGGAGGCAATAAAGGAGAAAATGGCTCTCTTGGGTAGAGGTAAGGGTCGTGGAGGAAGAGGGTGACAGAGCCAGTCGAGCAGAAGTGATCTGTCAGCCTCAGCACCAACAAGTCAGAGGCGAGGAAGGAAATCCATGAGGAGAGTAGTCCAGGAAGCTGCTCGAGCTTATAGAGAAGGGATAGATGCAAACATTTGTCAACTAATTCAAGAGATGGAAGACAACGTAACGGAAGAGGATCTGGAACCAGAGATGGAGGAATGGGGGGATATTATCCCCGATCTAGGGCACACCAGAGGCAAAATGACACTTTATCGGCGAGCTCTACATGTGCACTGGGTTTCGAAGCATTTACTAGCTAAGGCTCTGGAGCAGGTGGCAGGAGAAGTGGCAACAATAGCCCAAGGCATCCCCAATTTAAAAAAGGAAATGAAAAACTTGCAGATCATCATGATAATGCAAGATAGCAATCTAGATGAGACCCAACAACAGTTGATGAAGCTATCAACAGCACCAAACGACTCGATGGAAGCACCTGCTAATGAAGAATTTGACAAAGATGACCGGAAGGATTAGTCTTTTACAGTTTCTTGTCTTATTATTTTGTGACTAGATTTTCTTTTCAAGGCATTCGTATGTTGGTTTGTAGCATGTTTAGTGTCTTTAGATGTGCAGTTGAAATAGCATGGATTGAAAGACTGATTAAATTCTGGTATTAGATGGCATATAACAAACTCAAGTGGCCAACAGACTTGGTTTCCCATATGGGCAAGTTGAGGCCACCAAAATGTTGTATCTGGATCAACTTGTTTTTATAAATAGAAAAGGAAGGTATACCCTAGCTTACAAAAAAAATATTATTCCCTTAGGTTGATAATCCATCACGTTTATAATATTAATCATATGGTTTATAATGTTCATGTGAGGGTTTATATTCCTAAGGTTTAATGTTATTTCTCTTGGTTTATAATATTAATCCTAGGGTTTATATTCCTAAAGTTTAATATTAAACCTCAAATTTATAACATTAATCTCAAGGTTTAATACTAATCAATTCACTTTATAATCTATTGGGCTTATTTATATTATTAATCCTAATATTTTATATATTAATATTAAAGTTTAATGTTCATTTTAAGGTTTATAATATTTACCATAAAGTTAATATTGTTTCCTCAAGTTTATAAATTTTTAGGTTAATAGTTGGTTGATTTATAATATCAATCCTTTATGCTTATATAATTAATTCTTTAGATTTAATATTATTCCTTTTATAATATGCTCAGTTTATAATATTAATAATCACTTTGTTAATAATATTAATAATCTAAGATTTATTATATTATTATTAATATCAATAATATTATTATAATATAATAATAATTATTGAAGATAATCATTATAATTTTATAATTATTACGATAATTATATTATAACCATAATGGTATTTTATAATATAATAATTATTATATTAATATTTATATTAAATTCATACTTCTAATGTTTATGAATATATGTCAATCACATATTCTAATATAATCGTAGATCTACATATATTAATATATAACAATGTAAATGTTACTTCAAGATATCCAGATTGGTAAATTTAATACCTGTCAAACCATTATGACTTCATTCCTTATATTCGAAATTTACAAGTTTGACTCAGGTTGCATGCTCTCTTTCGTGAGAATAACCTGCCCACAGTTGACTCGCCTATCAGATGACTATTGAACAGGGAATTTCAATTTTGTTTAATGAAGATGGGATGTATCACAGTCGTCATTAACAAAAATTGGAAATAATCGCTACACGTACTAGCGCGATTCAATAAATGGGAAGTACTTACTCCTAACAAAAGCAAGACATATTAACAGCCAACGTCTCTGTTTATATCTTGTTTGACTTAAATGCACTGTGGTACAGATCTAGAAATAATGCAACTTGGCCGCATTTATAAAATATTCAACTATGGCAAAGTGTCTAAAACTTAAAATCGCAACTATTCAAGGACACTGACTTCCATAATCTCCATCCAATGCAGGGTGACCATCAGAAGATCCATTGACAGTACTACGATATCAGGTTTTTGTGTGATACTTTTAGGTCAGTATGGATGGAATTTGAAGGGTAAATTGATTCCAAGTAAAATAGGGAGTTCAAATTTTTCCATACTGATCAGTATGTTTTGTTATAAAATTTTAGATAATTTTGATCATTTGAAATGGGTTTTCCAAATTTGAAATTCTTACTCTGCATTAGTTCTGCAGTTTTTAATATTGTAGACTATGATGATATATATGTATCTGTGGAAAATTTTGGAATTCAAAATTTAGTTTAGATGTGAAATAACAATTTGATTATAATTTTTTTTTTTATTATTATTAACCTTATACAGTTTGTACATAGATTATGAAATGTTAAAATCTTTTATATTAAGCAAAATTATGTGTGATCTTGGTTAAAGAGGTTATGTTTCTAAGGCACTCAAAACCACACTTACCTAGCTATTGGCATCGAGTAAAATTGAGAAGAATGCCTCCTCTTATTTGGTGGTGAGTTACTACTAGAGTAAAAAGGGATTATAGGACCCGGCTCAAAACTTTCGCCATTAAATTTTTCAAAAACTTATTAATTCTCTAATGGGGGTATGCTCAATCATATTAACTGATTTTGTTAAAAAATCTGTGAATGTAGATTTATTAGTAGAATTGGGATGCATATTGTTTTTCTTTGTTAGGACTTTCCAACATTTATTTGCGGAAAGAAAAGTATTTATGATAAAAAGAAAATCAATGACAATAATGGTTGGAAAAAAATACTTATTGTAATAAGAAAATCAATCACAATTAAAGAATAAAATCAGAAAATACAAATCTTATTTAAAAAAAATTGAATATTTACATTGTGAAACTATTTATTTAATTATATGAAAAAAAATCTAGCAATGCCAACAATGTGCATGTGTAAATAATTTTGAACAGATGTCTGTTCAGCAATCTGTAGACACGCTACCCTTTAACTTGTAATACAGCCATTAAAAAGTATGACAGGTAGATATAAAGCTATTGGAACTCAAATTTACGGGTCTAGGTTTATTTTTTCTACCTGGTCACTTTTTGAAGTTTTGAAAATCTTATTCACAATCAAATACATTGGAAGAAGAAAAGTGACATCAAATTCCAGCGTTAATTGGAACTGCGATTCTCTGATAAAACCCACAAAAATAAATCGTGTCCAGGGAAATCGAGCGGAAGGATGTTCATTGAATCTTAGCCATCAGATTGCAGGTTCAAATGCAGTCCCTGTGTGAGCGTACTAGTACCACTGCATCCACTCACTGTCATCCCACAAAATTACTAACTTGATGTTGGGAGATGTAAATGTAGAAACAGGCTAGATAATTCATGATTTAGGTTTTGTTTATAATATATTAACATTAGACATTTAGGATGTTGGATTTTCATATTCATTCTCTTGGAAATAGGTTAAGTGGACTAACGGTCATTTTGGGACCACTAATAATAATAGTTTGGAAATTTAGTAAAACCAAGAATTTTGGTGTAACTAAAACCTAACATGGTATAGGATCTCTTTTCTACTTAGACTAACGCTGCTCTAAAATCCACCTTAAAAATACTTAAATAAGTAATGTTAATAGTTTGAAAAAAAAAAAACCCAAAAAAAAATATGAAATTGTTTAAGATATAAATCTCAATGTGTGTAGAAAGTATGACCATATAAATGCTGAGTCATGGAAAACATATAACTTTTCATTGCTACATAAACAAATAGGAAAGAGTCGTTATCTATTACTGTTAAAACGTATGAAGCCAAGCCATGGCCCGTATCGACCATGTTAAACTAAATAGTATTAATGCTATCACCGGCTGACAAAAATCACGAAATTGCAATGATAAGACATCACGTGTAGAAAGCTTCTTTGACAATATGAATTTAATCGAAGACAATCTGGCGACAACAGTCTTTTTGGGAAGAATGTCAAGAGGGCCCATATTCACTGCACTCTACCGATTTAATAACGCTTCTAAATTCATTTCAAGGTTTATTTGTACATATGGTTAGACATGTAATCTAAAGCTGCTATTTTAAATTTTTTGGGTTACATTTTCAAATTAATTATATATATGTGAACAAAAAATAAAATTATGGTCAAAATTTATAAATATTGTCAAAAGTTTTATTAGCACAATCTGTGGATGATGGGAGTCTTTGAGGATCGTTTTTTGCAAGGTAACATATGAGTGTTAGAGGGAGGAGATACCTTAAAATCTAATGGCAACATATGAGTGCTAGAGGGAGGAGACACTTTAAAATCTAGTCAGCTTAAAGCTAGTGTAGCCCAAGCTGAGATGTCATCCCAAAGTGAGTTTTTTAAGTAACTTAAACAAAAAAATTACAAATATTAATAAAATTTTTCAAAAAAATAAACATATTAATATATTAAAAATAAAATTGTAATCCTATAAACTTATAATTTAAGTAATAATTACATGGTTAGATATGATAATAATTACATAGTTGTATGGTAATATCTTAATGTCACATTAAACCCTCTTAGACAAATATATGAGCTACTCCACAGGTATGGACAACTATGTCAAGCGTTGTATCTATGGCTGGAACACATCTGCTCAAACTCTTCATAACATTGCCAACACATTTGGGGTCTCGTGCAAGTTAGACTAGGGGCATTTCTGGAATGCCAGTGAGTGTTGGTCCTCTGAAAACTGAAGTATGGGACACTATCATAGATAAAATGAAAAGGAAAGTGCAGCAATGGGGATCCTCTTGGCTTAATCCAGTAGGACGCCTAATTCTTCTTAAATCAGGGCTTTCTTCTTTGCCCTTATACCAATTTACACTTATGCAAGCTCCTACCAGTTTTCATCACAAAGTGGAAGCCATCCTCCGTCACTTTCTTTGGCAAGGGGGGAAAATGATAGAAAGAAATGCAACCTTATAAATTGGAAGCAGGTTATTCAACCCCAGGAGCATGGAGGTTTAGGAATCAAATCACCAAAGCTCTTAAATATGGCTTTTGGTGGCAAGATTGTGTGGAGACTCATTAGTGGCCAATTTTCTTGGTGGAAAAATGTGTTAGAAGCCAAGTACCTTAATTATCCAAGGCACCACCTCTTGGATCATGATATCCCTATTAGAGCTTACTCTAAAATCTGGGCGCTGTGTAAGAAAGCAATTACCTTTCTTGCTCAAAACATTTCCAAGGCTCCCAAGGGTGGTAACAATATCAGCATTGGGGCAGATAGAATAATGGGCCAGCAGCCCATTAGCAATAGACCTATAACTCATTAGATTCTATCGTTTCTCGACAACATGTGGCTCCATTATTTGGACTAGATATCTCAGTGGAACATTCACTCATAGCTTTGGATAGGATGGATCTTCTCAAAAACACCCACTGATCTTGAGGCAAGTCTTGCTAATCTCCAAACCCATCTCTATGGCATTGCCCCTACCAAAAAAAACAATGATGATGGCTTCCATTGGGACCCTTCATGCTCCAATTACACAGTCAAAGCTGCTTACCAACATATATGTAGCAATCAATATCCCATGCCCATTTGGGCACATTAGAAAATTTCTTGGAAATCAGAGACCCTTGCAAAATAAAATTCTTCATATGGGTCCTCCTAAAAGGAAAATTCCTCACCTCTGACTATCTACAAAAACATGGTATAATTTGCCCATCAGGCTGCCCAAATTGCCAAGTAGCTTAAGAAACCATCCTTCACCTATTCATTGTTTGCCCCTTTGCTACTGCCTGTTGGAAAGAATTTTTTCTAAACATCCATCTCCCCTAGGGTTCCCACAACTCCATTGTTAAAGTTTTGCATCTTTGGAAGAGGAAATATCCTTGGTAACAAAAGAAGAACAATATTTCTAGAATGCTCTCCCCTGCTCTCTTCTGTGGAACATATGGCTGGCACGAAACCGTATGGTCTTCAAAGACAAAGAAACCAATATCAGGAAATTATGCAACAAGGCATGGAGCCTTACATTGGAGGCAATATCTATCAAAAGTTAAGGGAAAATTGACATCGCCGATCTCTGTGTCGAAGAAAGGAATTTCACAGGGTATTTATTAGATAAAAGTAACAGTCGCCAAAGCAGGAGTCACATTAGCAGTCAACTTAACAACTCTAAATACAATTGGAAAATAAGAATGAAAGACAAGGAGTTTTCTATCTGGCTCAAAAACTATAACACACATTATCTTTTCTTTGATGGGGCCTCCAAATTTAACCCAGGAATGGCTAGGGCTCATGGAATCATTTGGAATGCAGATGGAGATATTAAATCTGCTTATGAATGGCAATTAGGCCCCCTCTCCAATAACATAGCTGAAGCTCTCGCACTATACCAAGGGCTCATTCAACTTCAAAAACTCGACATAAGCACAGCAGCGATCCTTGGAGACTCGACCATCATCATTCATATGATGGTATATAATCGGAACGCCTCCATTGTGATCCTGCAACAAACAATAAGTCGATGTAAAGCACTTACCCAACAAATGAAAGAAGGCTATTTTTTCCATGTACTTCGCTCCCTCAACAAGGAGGCCAATTCTTGTGCAAGCAGAGCCTGCTCCAAATCCATAGGAAATCTCTGATGTAACGCCATCAAATCTCAATGTTACCTACCATGAACAGAAGAGATTCAATCTTTAGATCACCCGTAGAGGTATCTAACAGCATCAGGTACCTCCTCACTATCATTCGCAATGTCTTTATGCTAAATTTGGTCCTTGTTTCAGCAGAAATCTCCGTCGAATCTTATGATGAAGATAACACTGTCACAATATCTCTGAATCCAAACCAAAAATATTACTTTGGTCCCTTCCCCCAAGAAATTCTGACTCTTGCATATCTTACCCGTGATTTGTCCCTCAAATTCCCCGTGACTCCCTCTTCACTCCACCTTATCCCCCTCCCTGAGCCTTCTTACTTATTTTCATTTTCCTATGTCCTAAATCTCACCTTTATCTCCCCTTTTCCATGTTCGATCTATCCCCTGTTTGCTCTTGACCGATCCCATGTTGCATTCTGCTCTCAGCCATCATTCTTCATGTTAAATTTTGTTAATCTTCACCAAGGTCCCTTTTCTCCTTTTATTCTAGAACCTTGCTCTTTGGAACAGTGCATTAGCAACCCTTTGTTTTTGTTGCGCACTGGTAAATCAGTTTGGTTATACTCAATGGAAAGAAGCAAAGATTGCTTGCACTGTGCTCATCTCCAAGCAGAACTGGAGCAAATCTGAGTACACCAGAAGATCTTGGATGCCAAAATCGATATGCATGCTCAGATCACCAAGGAGAAACATGAGGCCAACCTCAATCTCTTTCCTCACAGAGTTTCATCCATTCAGGAGCAGTTCAATGACCTCTCAAACAGATGCAATCATGTCCAAAAGTCCATTGACATCCTGAAGTACATCCTGGCAAAAAATAACGCTCCTAGCACCAGCTCAAAAAATTTAAGGAATGTAGTTGTTGAAGGCAATCATGAAGAATCCACTACCTGTCAAATCAGTCATATAAAGATTAATTAAGCATGACTTGCAAATTTTTCCTTCTATTGTTTCAGTTTGTTAGAATCTACACTACTTCGATATTTCAAAATGTTAAGAATGATCGAAGCAAAAGGGATTTTGTTCCTCCTGTTATATTTCCCTACTCTTCTTCTCATGCATATCGCCTTGTAACAATGGAGCTTAGTCTCCCCAATCTTTTTTGAATACAAATAGTAACCGATTATGTAATATATTATATATATATATATATTATTCTTAATGTCATATTAAATATTAAAGTTAACTAACCCATATATATTTAATCGTTATCCATATAAACTGATTATGACATTGTCCTAAGTTGAAATCCTACACCTAATCGAGTGGTAGTAAATATACACATAAATTTAGTAAATATTTTAAATAAACAAATAAAATTAAGTATTTTTACATTCAAAATCCTTAAAATGATTTAAAATATCTATAATTTTCTTTTGAAATGTTTTACTTATTACTTTTTTATTTGGTTTCATTATAAAAAATACAATGCATAAACATTTAAACTTTCAAAATCACCCATGATTAAGAGTAAATATCTTTTACACAAAAAAATTATCTTAACTCATATTGTCATTACCTACTTATCATCTCATAACTAACCACTAAAAGTATCAAAAACTAGCAACAACTATATAATAAAAAACATAAACTCATATATATATATATATATATATTATATATTATTAATTATAAATATATAATAAATTTGAATTCTAATAATTAATTATCTGTTTTTTATAAATAGCTATTAAAATTAATCAAAAAAATAAGAACTATATCATGAAAAACATAAACTTTCCTACCCATAAATATAAATATTAATTTATTTAGAAAAATTATATATCAATTTTGATTTTTAATATAGAATTAAATACCACATCATATTAAAACAGATTTATTTTATTTATTTATTTATAAATGAAAGGTTTGATTTACCTTTGATCACATATTACTTTATTCTGGTATTGCCAATATACAAAGAAGCATTAGTCTTTAGGAAATATTTGTAACAAAATAAATAAGCTTTTTTCAAGAGTGACGTTGCTTTGTATTAAACTATCCCTATTTATATTCACTTAAGAGTACTTTTCTAAGTATCCAAACTATTACAATAATAATAAACAAAACATCAAAATTCATCACATCATTAACCAAAATTTAAATATAGATATAAAAAACAATAACTCAATGTCTCCAACCATCCTAAATAATCCCTTTTAAAAATTTAACAATCTATATCCCATTGTACAAAAAGTATTTATTTTGATTTTTTCAACCACAACCTAACTAATTAACTTTAGATTTTTAGTTTTATAACCTGCTTTGGGATTGCTTCTATGGTTAAAACTAATGAAGTCATGACCCATATCTTCCAATTTAGGGTATCGATCTCATAACCGGTCGTGATGAATCACTGTATTGCAATAATAATTTTATGGTTTGCTTGAATATATGAAAAGAGACAAGCTAGCAGAAGGCTCTGCAATATCTTATAATAGTATCAACTCGTACAATACATGCACTGTACCAATCAAATAACTGGGTTGTTGCTGCAGATGATTAGACAAGCCAAACCAGGTATGGTACAACGCCGGTTCATGACTTGAATTTGGTTAGAAAAAAATTGCCTCCGTGCATGATTGGAATATATTATAAAAAAATTGTTGAAAATAAAGTAAAATTACCACACGGTGGTATAGTGTTCATCCATAAGTAGAATGATTAATTTATCTTCGGTAGCTGAGGAATGATTCCGATCATTGTTACCCAGGCCGATTTTTCAAAGAACCTCAAAAAAATTAATATAATAATTTTTTATTTTATAAAAAATCAATAAAATTATTAGTTTTACTCAAATATATAACAAATTAATATAATATAAATTATAACTAGCAATTGCACCACATGTTGCAATGGGAACGCCGTAAGGGAAGAGTGTAGGAAAGAGTAGAATAGAAAACCACATAATATAGGAGAGGACATTTTTTAAAAAGAGAAGAATGGAATCTGGCGAGAGCTAGAATAGTGACATGCTTTCTTGTGGCAAGCTTATTTAGATTTGATCTCAACAAAAAGTGAAATGTTTCGATCTTGCAAAATGATAAGTTATATTTCTAAGAGCCTTTGACATACCATGGAAATCAAAACTCATTCATTTTAATAGGACTTACCTCCCAAATTTCATTGTCGAAATCTTCTTTGAGTGGGTATAGATTGCTTTATATAGTTCCTTCAAATAATATTCAGTCTTGTGGGATAATTCTTAGTTTGTATCTTAAATCATGGAGTCCAATCTTTGAGATGTCAACTCCATCCATGAAAATTCTCCCTCCTCTGGGTTCTACAATAAGAATTAGTACTTGAAGTGTGAATTTGCCATTACCAGCCCGTTTAATTATTCCAATCTTCTCTCCTCTAGGAAATTCACATGTGATACCTTTAAATACAAATAGCAAATGTGGTCCATATCAAACCTAATTGCATATCAAACCTAATTGCATGTCCATGATAAAGTCAAATTTTTAGTAGCATAAGATTTGTCTTTATTATTAATATTTTAATTGGTGGGGTTGGGTATATTCTATTGAGCATACACCTATTCTTGAAGATGAGGTTTTTGATATACATGCCTTTAGACTTACTAACTAAAATTCCCATAGTTAATATGTCTATGATGAACATATCAAGATTTGGAACTACCTCCTCTTCAAATTTAGTATGCAAAAGTGAATTTGAATTTTGAGATTTAGTATTTTTAAAGAAACCCTTCTTTTCTAATTTTCCTTGTACATACTCATACAAACTATAATTCATAAGCCACCTGTGTCATTATTTCCAAGCCCTTCAAAATGTCACTTTTAGATTTTTTTGCTTTGAAACTTCTTTGGGGAGCCTTTACTCATGGGGTCATTCAAGTAGGTAACATTATTAATTCAAATATATATGCATTATTTTTCTTTTCTTAAGAAAATTTACACATCAATATGATTGACTTACTTCCATTTAGGAATTCTCCATACATGCCCTTATCTCGCTATAGAAAGTGGTCCTCTTTAGTTATATTTCTTTAAGTGGTGTTTAGCATAACATATCTCTCTTGAGAATGTTGTATTTCCCTTTCTTTCTCCTTCTTATATGACCACCCTTAGTACTTGAAGTGTGAATTTGCCACTGCCAGTCCGTTCAATTATCCCAATCTGCTCTCCTCTAGGAAATTCACATGTGATACCTTTAAATACAAATGGTAGATGTGGTCCATATCAAACCTAATTGCATGTCCATGATAAATTCAAATTTTTAATAGCATAAGATTTTTCTTTATTATTAATATTTTAATTGGTGGGGTTGGGTACATTCTATTGAGCATACACCTATTCTTGAAGATGAGGTTTTTGATATACATGCCTTTAGACTTACTAACTAAAATTCCGATAGTTAATATGTCTATGATGAACATATAAAGATTTAGGACTACCTCCTCCTCTTCAAATTTAGTATGCAAAAGTGAATATGAATTTTGAGATTTAGTATTTTTAAAGAAACCCTTCTTTTTTAATTTTCCTTGTACATACTCCTACAAACTATAATTCATAAGCCACCTATGTCATTATTTCCAAGCCCTTAAAAATGTCATTTTTAGATTTTTTTGCTCTGAAACTTTTTCGAGCAGCCTTTACTCATGGGGTCATTCAAGTAGGTAACATTATTAATTCAAATATATATGCATTATTTTTCTTTTCTTAAGAAAATTTACACATCAATATTGATTGACTTACTTCCATTTAGGAATTCTCCATACATGCCCTTTTCTCGTTATCGAAAGTGGTCCTCTTTAGTTATATTTATTTAAGTGGTGTTTAGCATAACATATCTCCCTTGAGAATGTTGTATTTCCCTTTCTTTCCCCTTCTTATGTGACCACCCTTGCTTAAGTTTACTCATGGGGTCATTCAAGTAGGTAACATTATTAATTCAAATATATATGCATTATTTTACTTTTCTTAAGAAAATTTACACATCAATATTGACTGACTTACTTCCATTTAGGAATTATCCATACATGCCCTTATCTCGCTATCGAAAGTTGTCCTCTTCAGTTATATTTCTTTAAGTGGTGTTTAGCATAACATATCTCTCTTGAGAATGTTGTATTTCCCTTTCTTTCCCCTTCTTATATGACCACCCTTGCTTATGTAGATAAATTAACCCATCGATCTTTAGCATTTATCATCTACCTAGACATACAACCTTCATTTCATTTTTTCCCTAGCAAGGTGACCCTTATATGTTTTGATGCCCATGCCATTCAATCATCCATATGATTAGGAGTTTATTAAGTCTATAGCCTAGGGTTGAGCCTCATGCACGGCATTCGATCATCCACATGATTAGAAGTTTATTCAGTCTACATCCTAGGGTTTAGCATCATGCATCACTTCTCAGTGTGTTCATAGCCTTAACGCATAGACTCCCACACTATTGGCCAATATTTGTTGGATTATCACATAAACTTAGTTAAAAGAGGAGGCTTTTTTCTTAGGAAAGAAAAATTGATGGATTTTTTATTATATTGAAAAACCAATACATAATTCAATGTTCAAAATATTCAAAATATCCCTTCTCAAATGTCTCCATGTTTGACATTCTAAGTATATACAAATACTAACTGCTACAACATTCAAGAGATACAAACTATCAAAATTGTATATCTAAAGCCATATAGAGAGCATATAATGGGCCAAAGTATCCATGTGCACCCAGAAAAAACAGAGAAACCGCAACGCCAACCACCAATCAGTCCTGCAAGTCATACCATGTGATAGGTAGATATTAGTAATAACAAAGGAAATAGTTGCATGTAGAGATTAAAATAGTAAAACCCAATGCAAATTTTCAATTAGGTGTTATTGGAGAAAATAATCGATCTTCTCTTCCACTTACATTTGTTCTTGCTAGGGTGACAGTTAAAATACTACATAAAAAATGGAGAATTTCCAGCATAAAGATTGGGTCAATGGAAGCTGCTGTTATAATTCCCATTGCAGTTTAAATATTTAGAAATGGCAATAAACATTCGTTTTCCTAAGGTCGAACAATCATAGTTTTAAGTAGTGTTAACATGCAATGAAACCTATATTGAATTGACTTGGTGTTTGTCTCTTCAAGGTCACATAATA
Organism: Pinus taeda; assembly: GCA_000404065.3. NCBI lineage: Eukaryota > Viridiplantae > Streptophyta > Pinopsida > Pinales > Pinaceae > Pinus > Pinus taeda. The sequence continues at coordinate 73,041 of APFE030646349.1, forward strand.
TAGGAGAGGAAATTGTCAAAAAAGAACGGAATCTGGTGAGAGCTAGAATAGTGACATGCTTTCTTGTGGCAAGCTTATTTAGATTTGATCTCAACAAAAAGTGAAATGTTTCGATCTTGCAAAATGATAAGTTATATTTCTAAGAGCCTCTGACATACCATCGAAATCAAAACTCATTCATTTTAATAGGTATTACCTCCCAAATTTCACTATCGAAATCTTCTTTGAGTGGGTAAAGATTGCTTTATATAGTTCCTTCAAATAATATTCAGTCTTGTGGGATAATTCTTAGTTTGTATCTTAAATCATGTAGTCCAATCTTTGAGATGTCAACTCCATCCATGAAAATTCTCCCTCTTGTGGGTTCTACAATAAGAATTAGTACTTGAGGTGTGAATTTGCCACTACCAGTCCGTTCACTTATCCCAATCTTCTCTCCTCTAGGAAATTCACATGTGATACCTTTAAATACAAATGGCATATGTGGTACATGTCAAACCTAATTGCATGTCCATGATAAAATCAAATTTTTAGTAGCATAAGATTTGTCTTTATTATTAATATTTTAATTGGTGGAGTTCGGTACATTCTATTGAGCATACACCTATTCTTGAAGATGAGGTTTTTGATATACATGCCTTTAGACTTACTAACTAAAATTCTCATAGTTAATATGTCTATGATGAACATATAAAGATTTGGGACTACCTCCTCTTCAAAGTTAGTATGCAAAAGTGAATTTGAATTTTGAGATTTAGTAGTTTTAAAGAAACCCTTCTTTTTTAATTTTCTTTGTACATACTCATACAAACTATAATTCATAAGCCACCTATGTCATTATTTCCAAGCCCTTCAAAATGTCACTTTTAGATTTTTTTTGCTTTGAAACTTCTTTGGGCAGCCTTTACTCATGGGGTCATTCAAGTAGGTAACATTATTAATTCAAATATATAGGCATTATTTTTATTTTCTTAAGGAAATTTACACATCAATATTGATTGACTAACTTCCATTTAGGAATTCTCCATACATGCCCTTATCTCGCTATCAAAAGTGGTCCTCTTCAGTTATATTTCTTTAAGTGGTGTTTAGCATAACATATCTCTCTTGAGAATGTTGTATTTCCCTTTCTTTCCCCTTCTTATATGACCATGACCACCCTTGCTTACGTAGGTAAATTAACCCATCGATCTTTAGCATTTATCATCTACCTAGACATACAACCTTACTTTCATTAGTTCCCTAGCATGGTGACCCTTCTATGTTTTGATGCCCATGCCATTCAATCATCCATATGATTAGGAGTTTATTAAGTCTACAGCCTAGGGTTGAGCCTCATGCACGTCATTCGATCTTCCACATGATTAGAAGTTTATTCAATCTACATCATAGGGTTTAGCATCATGCATCACTTCTCGGTGTGTTCATAGCCTTAACCCATAGACTCCCACACTATTGGCCAATATTTGTTGGATTATCACATAACCTTAGTTAAAAAAGGAAGCTTTTTTCTCACGAAAGAAAAATCAATAGATTTTTTATTATATTGAAAAACCAATACATAATTCAATGTTCAAAATAATCAAAATATCCCTTTTCAAATGTCTCCATGTTCGACATTCTAAGCATATACAAATACTAACTGCTACAACATTCAAGAGATACAAACTATCAAAACTGTATATGGCTTTCAAGAGATACAAACTAGATACAAACTATCAAAACTGTATATGGCTTTCAAGAGATACAAACTATCAAAACTGGTATATCTAAAGCCATATAGAGAGCATATAATGGGCCAAAGTATCCATATGCACCCAGCAAAAACAGCGAAACCGCAACGCCAACCACCGATCAGTCCTGCAAGTCATACCATGGGATAGGTAGATATCAGTAATAACAAAGGAAATAATTGCATGCAGAGATTAAAACAGTAAAACCCAATGCAAATTTTCAATTAGGTGTTACTGGAGGAAATAATCGATCTCCTCTTCCACTTACCTTTGTTCTTGCTATGGCGACAGTTAAAATACTACATAAAAAATGGAAAACTGCCAGCATAAAGATTGGGTTAGCTACTGTTATAATTCCCATTACAGTTTAAATATTTAGAAATGGCACTCAACATTCGTTTTCCTAAGGTCGAACAGTCATAGTTTTTAAGTAATGTTAACATGCGATGAAACCTATATTGAATTGACTTGGTGTTTGTCTCTTCAAGGTTTGGTTTTGACAGTGAGATAAAGAGGGTACTCTTGCTGTAATAATCGTGGTGTGTGATTTGCTGATCCATGGGTCTGCAGCCATGGGGAGGCAAAGAAAGAGAAGCAGAGAAAAAGAAGAAGGAATGTGGAAGGATCAGGATGGGGATGAAGTGTATGGGGGCTATAATACGGAGAGTGTTGTTGTTGCCCCATTGTTCTTAATGCTTGTTATATGTCTTTGGGTTATGACAACCCTGTTACCCGCATCTGTTCTTCATCTCTGTTTTTCGAACCAAAAGTTGAATGTATGTTGTGTCTCTGCCACGTGTTTCCTAGATCAAGCGACTTTGTTTGATGATGACAAGTTTAATTTTGGTGCCCATGAGTTTCAAGGTCTCAAGGTGGCGAATCATGGCTTGAATGTTGCATCACAATTGCTAAATGAGTCAGTTAATGGGCATGGAGTAGTGGCTCTGAAACGGGAGAGACCAACTACCCATATTGAGATTTCATCGTAGGAGAAATTTGAAAATGGATCTAGTGAATGGGCCATAACGGGAAACAAGAAAACTAATGCAAATAACACTACATTTTTTTCTGGATGCAATGAAAATGCAAATGGAGGCCTTTAGGTCTGCTTCAATGCCTGCGGGTATGAAGGATCCAAACCAGAAACAATGCAAAGGAAGGCAAATATATGTATATGATCTGCCCAAAATATTCAATGCAGAACTGGTAGAACAACGCCACAGCATGATTCCATGACTCAGTCTCTGTGATTATTTTACCAAAGGAGGAATGGGGAAACCCACTGAAATTTTTTATAAGCAGTGGTTTTAGACTCATCAATTATAAGCAGTGGTTTCAGACTCATCAATATGCCCTAGTGCTCATATTCCATTCTAGAATCTCTAGGCATGTTAATTTTAAGTGTGCCTTTCTTTCATTTTTGGAAAACTCATCTTATACTTCATCAACAAAGAATACATCAAGAATTATATATCATGGAGCTAATGCTTGAGCTGACAGGTTACCCTTACCTACATAGACAAGGAGTAATATTCTATCAGCTCTGACACCAATTGCAACAAAATCTTTATCTACATATTTCCTGAAAATGCTATTCTTGAACGAAATCTGGACAGCCAATTATGAATGAGTCTTAGGCCCGGTGGTCTCTATATTGTGATTTTTAGCAATAGGATGTTCATGAGAAGGCAATCAGTACATGGAGAGATGGTACAGATTACAATAGGATTCAGCTTGTTGTGCAGTATTTTCAATGCGTGTCTGGCTTCACACAGCCTGAGATAATAAAAGGCTTGAAGAAGCCAGTGAAAACAGATTCTCCATTTGGTTGGCTTTCGGTGTTTATGAGAATAAGGAGTCACCCTTTTAATGCGGTTATTGCTCGTAGAAATTTTAAGCCCATTTGAATATGCTAATTGGGCTACTTTGATTTCATTGGAATTGGGCTTCTTTTCTCAGGTAACGGCCTAGTCGGGAGCTCTGCCAAGTAATCATAAAAGAGAGAGATGCACCCCATGGGTGCATGGTCAAGATTCCAATATCATTGTTTTTCCCCATACCTGCAACGCAAATCACAAAACATGCCCAACAAAATTGTGATCACAGAGCAAGCCAAACATAATTAGTCGTTTATGTCCTTGTAAACATCTAGTTGGATCATTGAAAAATAATTGCAATTAACATACGAAACGTGACAAATCATTTAGGGTACAAAAAAACAGACCGGGTGAGAGCATTGAAGTGCGCAGAGCATAAGTTCGACTCTTCCAACACATTCGTAGCTTGAATATACTCCTTCAGTCATCTCTGTAATCACCTGCTATCAGCAATGCATTTTACTTAGTGAGAAAAAGGGATCCCATCTTTTTAATTAACGCCAAGTCATCTATTGTTTTACATCAACAAATACAGGTCCCATTAAGATTGCCACCCTCGTAATAGCTGCAATATTCATTAAATCCCAACATGTTATTAGCATCAGTAATGTTCATGCCCTTAAATCCAGTCTTATAGACCCAAAAGAACTAGTGTTGGAGACTTTACAGATTACCACTTGAATTGGTTTATCCAAATCGGATGGATTAAGAAACTCAGTGACCCCAAATTGTTTAGCTGTTAGGAAAGAAAATGGCAGCTATTAATTTCAGAACAGCCATACCCATGTGCAAAAGTTAAAGGGAATCAGCCCAAAGCATTCTGGTTTATATACACTCTAGTAATAGAGGTTCTTGGTGTGTATGGTTTCCAACCCACATATTTCTTCCTTTAGTGGGTCGATGTCAATTCCAAGGATCCTCGAAGCTCCAGCTATTCGAGCCCCTTCTGCAACCTGAATAACGCAGGATTCACTAGTAGACAGCAATTAGAAAGACACAGAATGCAAACTACTCTCTGCGGCACAAGAGCAAATCTTTATGTAAATATGTGTATGTATAGTTGCTGCTTGAGATATTCAGGAAAACTTACAGCCAAGCCAACGGTGCCCAATCCAAAGATTGCTATTGAATCACCAGGCTTCACCTTCCCAGTGTTCCAGGATGCTCCTAATCCTGAAATGAAAAACTAGGCCCCATTTTATGATGCATCGACCATTTTACTTTTTTGTATTTTTGCAAGGCAAGGATCTCAGATCTAGGTGTATTTTAGTGGAGAATGTATGATTATACTACCTGCCGAAACTTCGCATCCAAGCAAACAGATCTTTCTCAGTGGAGCTTCAGGATTATATTCACTGAATGTGGATAGCCCAAATTTATGACAGATGGGTTTTCCTTGACAGAGAATCAGCATTTTTTTGTTAGTGTAAGCAATTATGCTGATGAAGTTGAATCTGAAAACTTGATAGATGTTGTTCTTTCCTCGATGACATAGCTCGCATTCTTTGCATTCCGCCATATATTGTGGAATCACATGATCGCCTGCTTTCAACTCTGCAACTTCACTTCCCACGCTTTTTACAATCCTGCGTGAGTGAGTCACACATTTTTTGGGGGTTAATTCCATGTATCAACTTAAATACATAACACATCTATAAATACACTTCAATTACCCTTATGCAATTGAAAGATCATATATAAAATGAACATACCCAGCACCTTCGTGACCCAGAATCCTTGGAAACGAAGCTCCTCCATCCTGCAATGTTTAAATACATTACATTAAGCAAAGATGGAGTTGAACCCTCAATAAAATGAATGGAAAATGGGATAATGAAACTGAACCTTCAATACAATGAATGAAAAATGAGACGACGAGAGTGGTACCTTTCCTTTCCAGAAAAAATATCAGTATGACAGAGAGAAGTGTGAGTGATTTTGATTTGTACTTCTTTGTCCTGGGGAGGAGCCACTTGGATTTGTTGGATAGATATGCGCTGCCCTGCTTCCCATACTACACCAGCTGATACGCAGTTCATAGTAGGTTAGATGATCTTTATAACTAACTACATAAATGAGAATCTTTGACCTGAAGAATTTAATTCATATATGTATAAGTTTTCTTTTCTGTTCTCGCCCTTGCAGCTAATGACTTGCGCCACAATAGAGGATGCCATAAGTCCCTCTTGCCCTTTGCTCTGCTGCATCTGAAGTGATGAGAGACACGGGATTCTGGGAAGCAGTGGGATTTCACCAGCTATGCCTATGGGACTGAATAAAGTGATAGTTACAGTAATGATTAGACATTTACTGAAACGGAAAATCAAATTAAGTTAGACAAATGGTGAAAATAAAGTTTAAAAAATTAAAGGCTGGAGTGTTTGAAGCTACAAATGAAAAACTGTTAACAAATAAAGAAAATAGGCTAGAAATCACTGTTTTATTCGAAGCAAAACAGGTTTTCTTACCGTGAAAGGTGAACGCAACCCATTAAATTGCCTCTCCCCTCCTTTCCCTCATTTCTTTGCAGCCTTGTTATCATTAGCCATTAGCCAGCTGCGTTCGAGCTTAGTCCAAAGAATAAACAAAAAAGAGAGGACATGCACCAGCTGCACCACCGGAGGTGAGGTTTCCAGCAAACCATTTCCAATAACCATCCCTGTCTTTCTTGAAATTAAAGAGTCTCTTGAAATAATCCTTGAATGCAAAGTTCAAAGCCCGAGTGGGAAAACAATGGATAACATTCACAGTGTTTCCTCTTCATAACACAATGATACCTTCATTCTTCATTGTCTTGGCAAAACAATCCACGATCCCTTTGTATGGTTTAGCAAGATGTTCAGACTTCAACATTTCATCTTGGTTTTGTATCAATAATTTGACACCCTCAATAGGGGGCAGCGGCAGTTTTGGATACTTTCCGCCAATGAAAAAGTCAATCAAGTCAATCATGAAACCAGTAAAACATTTCTATGCAGGCGCTGGAATAAAGACAGATGAATGGTCAGGAGCCAAAGCTACATTGCTAGCACCAGAAGAATGCAAAAATGCACTCTGCAAGCCACCATAACTCTGGACAAGGCCCTGCAATAATTGTTTCTGCAAGCCACCATAACTCTGGACAAAGCCCTGCAACAACTGTTTTAGAAACCCTAGCAAATGGCGCTGGAATAAAGACAGATGAATAGTCGGGAGCCAAAGCTACATTGCTGGTAGGAGAAGCATGCAAAAGTGCACTCTACAAGCCACCATAACTCACTCTACAAGCCACCATAACTCTGGACAGGGGCCTGCAGCGACGGTTTCAAAAACCCAAGCAAATGGAAAGTGAAGCGCACCTTACTGGACGGTTCAGATGCTATCTATCCTATTCACTTGAAACTGCAAACCGTGAAGGAGGTTCAATCGGCGGCAGACTGCTATCTATCCTATTTAGTTGAAACTGTAAACCGTGATGGAGGTTAATCGGATGGTAGACGATGGTTCAATCGTCTAACAATTCATCCGACGGTTCAGAGCGGTACACCGTGTCAACTCGGCAATTCTGTTCAAAGGGAACGCCTTACGGCGTAAATAACAATGACACTTATAAATATAAAAGATAATAAAAGTTATATTATTTATCTATCTATTTTCAAAAAAATATTAAAACATATTGAGAGATAAAATAATTTTTTTTATATATGTGGTTTATTGTACCAATTTCTAACTAGCTAAGTCCATTAACATCATGTTATTCTAAATAATCAAAGTAAATAATCACATTACAGACACAAACATGT
>APFE030646357.1:5853-18541 GCA_000404065.3 Pinus taeda
AGAAAGATGGCTATAGATTGGAAAAGATATATGGAAATTAATAATGAATGGATATCTTTTTATTCCTGGAAAGATAGGATAGCCCCTATAAATGTTCTGACTGGTAGCTCTTCCAGCAATGTTCCTGATAAACATGGGTGGACCGCACTTGATGGTTCTATAGTGGAAACTTCCACTACTTTTCCCCCATATAAAGGGATAATTTTAGGGGAAAAATCCAATGCAGCTAAAGCCATTCCTCTAGTCCAGAAAGATGACAGCGCCTTAGGAATCGATGGAAGGATTCAAAAGGCCAGTGAACAGATAAACTGGACAAATACTGCTTTAAAAGGTCTGGAAATGAACATTGCAAAATCAGATGAGGTTAAGAAACAGATTGATGTTGTACAGTCTTCTTTTAATAGTGTAAATTCTTGTTTAAATAGCATTCAGTTTGATTCTAGCATGACTCGGTCATACACCAAAGAGTCATTGGCAAAGATTGAAGAATTGGGAGAAAATTTAGTTGGTCACATTGACATAACTAAAACAATCCTCACTGGCTTAAATGAAAAATTTGATAAGATGCAGCTTACAAAAGTAGAAAAGCCAGTCCCAAGTTCATTTTTGGTTAAAAGAAATATCCAGATTGAGCATTCAATAAAAAATGTGGAAAAATTCCCTTTGTTGTTTCCAAAGGAAACTAAAGAAGAAGGATCTGAAAAGATCACTATAGCTTCCTTATTTGAAGAACCAGAAGCTCAAATCCTCCCGATTTATGAGCCTCTTGAGCATAGACAGCCCCTTGAGCACAAATATAACAGATACTCTGCACCTGATATAGAAGGAAAAGGGAAAATGCCTGAAGCACATACCTTTTTCCCTGATTCCCATAGAGAATGGAATATAAACAACATGAGTGTAGGCCAAATTCGTCAAATGATTGACATCATGTATACAGAATACAAACTCATGTGTTTAAGAGGAAAATCAGAAGTAGATGCTTGTAAAACTATCATTCAGTGTTTTACAGGTACTCTTCTCAGATGGTGGGAAGCAGAGTCATCTCCAAAGCTGATTGACACCATGTAGGCTGAAGTCTTAAAGGATGAAAAGGGAGATGTAATTCACAACCAAGATGGCACTGTGACAAATAACATGATTGGTGCCTTGACATCAATGATTCTGGAGCATTGGTGTGGCTGTGAAGTTGAAATAGCAGATAAACATGAGGTCATTCTAATGAACCTCAAATGCCATAAAATGTCTCAGTATGATGATTTTCATAGAGACTGGATGCAGCAGATTTATGAAGTAAAGGATTCCAAAAATCTTCTTTGGAAACAGGTATATCTTGCTGCTCTACCTTCCAGATTTGTTGACTATCTCAAGATGCAGGATATTTTCCAATTGCCTTATGAATCACATACATGGGGAGAAATCTATTCCCTCATTACAAAGACTCTAGTTAGCCTTTGTACCAGTTCACGAGTCAACAAGTCCTTAGAGAAATTGTCTAAGCTGCCAGACAGAAAATCTATTTGCAGTAAATATGGATTAACAGTTGATGATCCATTAGTCAAAAGAAGAAAGTCTAAGAAAAAGGCCAAAAGAGAATTTAAGGAGACTTTCTATAAAAATAAAAGGAATTATCCGAAAAGAAAAAGGAAATATCCCACCAGGGATAAAACCCCAAAAAGAAAAGGCTATTATTGGTACATTCCAAAAACTCATTATTATAATCCCTCTGATATTCATTTACACTCATCCAAACAAGAAAAATGGAACAAAATAACATGTTGGGTTTGTGGACAGACAGGACATACTGCTTCAAGATGTCCTCAGGGTGAAGAATCCAAATTAGAAAGAGGGAAAAAGACAGCTGAATATGCCAAGAAAGCTAAGCAAGTGAAAAAGGAACATGCTAGTTCATTCTCCTGTCTCAGATGTAAGTCAAAACTACATCCCACAGAACACTGTCCAAATTTCCATATTGCAGCACAACATCAGGTAGAAGATTCATCTCTGGACTCCTTCAGTAGTACAGATGAGGAAATACAAGTAAATGTGGGACAATTTACTGATTCAGATACATCAGAATGTTCTTGTTCAGATTCTGATGAATGTGCATGCCATATTTTTTATAATGATTCTGAAGTGTCTGACAGCTCTAGCGAAGAAGAACAAAGGACAAGGCCTGTCAAAGAAAAAGTCCTTATGGCATCCATGGAAGAAGAAGCTGAGATGAAAATCTTAGCTCAGATCAGAAATATGGAAGAAGGGCAAATGAAAGATCGCCTGATTGAAGCTTTTACAGACCAGCTCAAATCCAAAGCTTCAAAAGATACAGGTAAGAAGCCAATATTTGTTGATGCTTCATATGAAAGAAATACCAAATCTTTTCAAAGGCATCATCAAAAGCCAGGGAAAATAAGATCCCTGACATTAGGTGAAGTGAGTGGAGAAATCCACCAGCTTAAATCAGAAATCACTGCTATTAAAGCACAAATAGCAGAGTTGCAGAAAGGAAAAACGATCAAGACAGAAGAAGAAGAAGAGTGGGATTCTAAGCACAATGAGATTGAAATTGCAGAAGGGAGACCAGATCCACATTTTGGTTTTCAGGATATGCGATTATTCACCATTACATATCAACAACATCATGTAAAGGTAAAAATCTGCATCCAAGATCAGGTATATTTTATGACTGCATTGCTGGATTCAGGTGCTGATATTAATATTTTGAATATTAAAAATATCCCAGCAAAATTTTGGGTTTCTGCAGAAAGGGAAGTGGTTGGATTAGGGAACAAAAATCTCAAATATGAAATCCCTAGAGCTTCCTTATGTTTTGACACTCATTGTGTGTACATGAAATTTGCTATAGCAGACATACATGTTGATTGCATATTAGGTAATGTCTTTTTAGCTGCAGTAGAACCACATGGTTCTACAAGAGTGAAGGGAAATAAATCCGGTTATTTCATCTCCGTACCCACATCCAGGGGTACAAGAAAAAGAATTGAGCTCCCATATGTTTCTACTCCTCGAGTCTCCACCATGGTTCAAGCCATGCAAAAATTGGACAAGGCAGAATCCTTGTTAACTGATCTTAAGGATTTGAAGAGCCAGCTGAGAATTGAAGACCAGCTGAAACAGCCACAAGTAAAGAACAGGATTCTAGAACTTAAAGAAAAACTGGCAAAGAAGTGCTGTTAAGAAGAACCGAATGCTTTCTGGCATAGGAAGCAACATACAATCAGATTGCCATACAAAGAAGGATACAAAGGTAAGCCCTGCAAAAGTAGAGCAATACCTATGAGCAAAGAATATAGAACGTTGTGTCAACAGGAGATTCAGCAATTGCTTAACAGAGGTTTAATCAGAGAATCCACTAGTCCGTGGAATTGCTACGGGTTCTATGTAAATAAAAGAGCAGAACAGATTAGAGGAATTCCTAGGCTTGTCATAAACTATAAGCCTCTAAATCTAGTCTTAGCAGATGATACATATCCAATTCCACATAAAGGAGACTTAATCAGAAGAATTGCAGGAGAAAAGATATTTTCCAAGTTTGATTTAAAAGCTGGATTTTGGCAGGTTGCTATTTATGAGGAAGATAAATTCAAAACTGCTTTCAGTGTCCCTGCAGGACATTATGAGTGGAATGTTATGCCCTTCGGACTCAAAAATGCTCCATCCAAATTCCAGAAAGTTATGGATGATATCTTCAAACCATACTTTGATTGGATGCTTGTATATATAGATGATGTTTTGATTTTTTCTAGAAACCTTGATGACCATTTTAAACATGTAAATATTTTTATGAATTTAGTCCGAAGAAATGGTCTTGTACTTAGCAAAAAGAAGATGGAATTGTTTCAGACTTCTGTCAAATTTTTGGGACATCAGATTGCTAATGGTCAGATATCTCTACAGCAGCATGCAATTGAGTTTGCAGACAAGTTTCCAGATGTCTTAAAGGATAAGACACAACTGCAGAGGTTCCTTGGATGTTTAAACTATGTGAGCAGTTTCTACCAAGACTGTGCTAGTGACAGAAAATTGCTAAATCCAAGAACTGGCAAGAATCCTCCTCCATGGACAGAAAAACATACTAGGGCAGTTCAAGAAATTAAGGCGAAAGTAAAATCTTTGCCCATCTTATATATTGCAGACGATGAAGCCTTTAAGATTGTAGAATCTGATGCTAGTGATATTGGTTGGGGTGGAATCCTGAAACAAAGGATTGGTGAAGAAGAACAAGTAGTTCAGTTTGCCTCAGGTTTCTGGAACCCAACTGAACAGAAATATTATGTTATTGAAAGAGAAGTAAAAGCTGCTTGGAATTGTATCAGCAAATTTGCAGTCTATCTTATTAATAAATCATTTCTCCTCAGGTCAGATGCCTCAGCCTTAAAGAAAGTCTTGTCCAAAGACATCAAGAAACCAGAAGAAGCAAAGTTTGCCAGATGGCAAGCATTATTTGCAAATTTTGACTTCTCTGTAGAACACATTAAAGGAGAACAAAATTGCCTCCCTGATTTTCTCAGTCGAGAATATCTTGAAAAAGATATTCAACATGTCATGATGATTGTCACTGAATGGGATCCAAGTCAAAAGTGTGAAGTACTGCGGACTATTCCAGATAATCAAGACTGGGAAACATACAAAAACAGCTGGAAACCTACATGGCAACTTCGAAATACAAAAGTTCTTGATGCAGATCTCCAGCCACACACAGATCTTCAATATTATGTCCCAGAAAGAAGAGTATATCCAAAAGGAAGAAAGTGGATCCATGACATGATATACACCAAAGCAAAGGCCGATGCAAGAACAGCAAGAGAGGCATTAGAGTCAAATTTTCATGACATTGGACGGATTGGTCACCAAGGTGACAGCAATACCAGAATCTATGGGGCATACTTTTGCATTTACCGTACGAGAGATTTATGGGAAAATCTTTCACACATCCAACAAGGAGCAAGGTGGCCAAGGAATGACCCAAAGATAATATTCCCTGACACAGTCTACAATTTCCAGGATTATAAAAAGTTATGGTGGGATTTTATGAATGTAGATGATAAGACAGATACCCACTACACAAAGTTAAAATTCAGCACAATGGCAGCCTCACAAAATAATCGACAATGTGAATGGTTCAGAAACTGGTGGACAGATTATGGTGTCAACAGAACAGCTATGGATCCTGTGTACCATGAAGGATTTCAAAGAAGACACTGTCAGAAATGTAGTGATTACAATATTGGAGACTGTTATCATCGTATTTACAGCACAGTCAAAGAAATGACAGTCAAAGAATGGGACCCATTCCATATGACTAATTATGCTCTCCATGAATATATGGTAGATCATTTAGAATGGTGCGTGCTAACCAAAGTGCAACATCAGATCATACTGGGAAAACCAATGATAGTCCGGCGAATATATACCAAGGCCTGTGATGACTTGCTTTACAAGAGGGAAAGATTCCCTGATTTTACTTTATTTTAAATAAGTACCAGTCACAAGGGCTTAATTGTGACCAGTGTTCCCGTGGGCTTTACTGTTCAAAAGCTTCCACAGTGTAAATATTCCCTCCTAGTCTTTTCTCGTGGGCTTTTTGTACAAAAGTATCCACTGTGTAGTGGACCATAAGTTTGATTTTAGTACAAGAATCCAATTTTCATAAAAGATTTATCACATGCATTACCCGAAAGCAATGATTCGGCCTGGCCCGAATATTTGTGCGGATGTTGCTTTGATAAAAATCTAAAAATGAAATGATTCTCGAGGCCTTTTCAGTCTGTAGAACAGTAATGCTTGTCCCCCCTTCTATGGCTATATAAAGAAGGGTAAGGCTCATTAGAGGGTATCGGGTCTTAGAGTTATCGAGTCTTAGTCTTGAGTGTGTTTGAGTCGAGTATTCTCCTGCTCTGCATCTGCGGATATTCAATCCGATCTGCTTGCATCACGAGTAATTACTCAAAGTCCTTAGTTGATTCGAGAAGCCTGCGTATCAGTGTGCTCGGCACTGGTAAGAACCTAAAGTGGCCGAATCATTAGGAGAGTCAAGTTTGGTGTGTAAAATCTGATTCGAAGAAAGAGCCTAGATCTTGCCAGAAGCCTCTGGTAGTAACTTGCTTATGATTAAGCTGTGAAAAGTCCAGAAAAAGCAAGACTAGTCTGTCTCTGGAAGGAATCAATCTTTGTAAAAGCTCTGTGAGCATTCTGTAAGATTTTCTCCATTCTGAAATAAAATGAGTATTCCATTTTCATCCTGAGTACCTCTGTGCATCTATAAAGAATCCGCTGTGATAGTAGTTCTCTCTGAGCTTTCGTCCGAAGTTCGCAGGAAGTTCGCCAAAGGATCGAAGGGACGCCAAGACCGTGTAAGGCGAGGAAGCCGTTGAAAAGGTCGCTAGTGCGAGAAAGATCTGAGTAGGTTCACCACTGGTTCACCAGGAGTTGGCTATCAGAAAGAAATTACAGACACAGAGAAAGAGCAAGCTTGTGACAGAAGCCCCTGCTAGAAATAAACACACATTTTAGGTATCCATCAAACGTACTATCGTATACAGCAACAATAAACACATTTATTTCTTCCCACTGTCAACGGTATTTTTGTAGAAAATGGTGATGCAATTAAACATCACTATCGGAGTTCATTTCATCTTACATCATAAACCTTCAACATTTAGAACGTATAATAAAGATTTTCTTCTGGTTGTCTCCAAACCTTTAAAAGAAAAAATATCAGTCTGATTTTTATTGTTTTAAGAATCCAATCACATTGATGTAATCTACAATGTGCTCCATGAGGTGAGGTGCTGGTTGATTTTTCAATTGTGTTTCTCTTTGGTTTATTATTCATTTCAGTTTAAAATATTAATTTTTATGGTTTATTAATTCAACCATGTTTATTTTAGTATTTTTAATATTTCTCTTAGGGTTTTTGTATACCTTGGGTTTATAATATTAGTTTCTTTTGTTTAATATTATTCCTTGCGGTTTATAATCCCTTGGAGTTTTAGTATTAATCCCTTGGGTTTAGTGTAATATAATCTTTAGGATTTTAGTACTAATCTCTTAGGTAATAATAATATAATGTTATTATTATAATAATAATACAATATAATTGTTATTATTATATTTATTATAATAATATACTAATAATTATATTTTTATATTATTATAAATATCTATTCTACCTGGTCGCATTATCATTATTATTATTATGAGTTAAATATTATTATTATAATATTAATATAATAATCATATTATATATTATATATATATATATATGAATATAATTGTATTATTTATATAGTTATTAATAATTATAGAATAATTATTTTCAAAAAAATACACATAATAATTTCTTTACTCAATTTCTAATTATTCATTGGTCGTGTTGTATTATAGTTGATATTATATTATTATTATTATATAATTTATTATAATAATATAATAATAAATATATTATATTATTATTATAATAAATATTATAACTGATTATATTTAAGTATTAAGGGTTTCGGCAGTGCATTCTATTAGATATCATTTTGGGTTTCAACTATGTTAAGTAAGTCATTCATCTATGACCATTTCCATGAGAGGTAGCCATAACTAATTATTTTCTCATGATTTTTGAATAGTTCACTTAGCACTCGTTCCATGGGGTGATGCTCACACGGGTGAAGAAGTGGGATTGAAACTAGTGAAATAAATCAGTAAGTCATTCATCTATGACCATTTCCATGAGAGATAGTCATAACTAATTAATTTCTCATGATTTTTGAATAGTTCACTTAGCACTCATTGCATGGGGTGATGCTCATAGGGGTGAAGAAGTGGGATTGAAACTAGTGAAATGAATCACATAGCTTCATTCGGGGCTTACACCCTGTAACCAAGACTTCCGGAGAGGTCGCCCATCACAGATTGCCTCTTGCTCAAACACGCTTAACTATTACATTATTATAATAATGTAATGGTAATATAATATTATTATCAGTTATTATTCTTATTAATTAATATTACTAATATTATTATGTTAATATACTATCTTAATATTTAATATAATAAGTAAATACATAAGGAATATTGGTGATTATTTTTATATACCTATAATAAATTATTAAATAGTTGGGTTTTTTAAAAATACACATTATATCTCTTTCACAATTCTATTATATTGTACCACAATTGCTTATTATAGTATAATAATATTATTATTATAAAATAAATATATACATATTATTATAATAATACCATATAATATTATTATTATTTTATCAAAATAATATAATAATCATTATATTATTATAATAATAATCTAATATTATTGTAATATTATGATGAGTTATAATGATGATGGTGGTCTATTGGACCTATAATTTCTTTAGTTTTTAATTGTGTGGCTCCTCGTCTTTCTTGGTGAAATTGGTGTTGCAGCTTTTTTTTTTTTTTCTCTACGGTCTTCCAACTTTCTTTATCTTGCATTTCCTTCATCTCTTCTGGTTCTTGGGACATTGGCGTCTTAGCGTCGCGATTTATTGTGTTCGTCCTTTTGAAGATAGTCGGAGAAGAAGTTCGGTCTAGGAGATCTGCTTTGCTGTTAAATGAAGATTTATTTTGTTCGGTATTCGAATCCTCATAACTGTTGATGCTTGAGGAGTTGTCGAGTTCACTCTTTTGTTGTTGAGTGAGACTTTCCCCTTGCTTGTCTTGAGAGTTGTTTCTTTTTTTCCCGATTTCTTGTGATTCAGAGTTTTCTCGAGAGTATTCTTCTTTCAAAGCAGGATCGACATCTGAAGATGACACTTTTATAATCGGGTTTTTGGTTCCACACATAGTCTTTAATTGTTAGGTGTATTTTAGCTGGTAATCCGGCGCTGAAGTCCATTTCCACACAGATGTGTGCATAGGTGGTTTTGGCATATTCCTCTATTTCTGGGCACCTGTAGTAAAATTTCCCAATTGCATTTCCAATGGCTTTTAGCAAGGAGAAATTCCAAAGATACAAGGGTAGGTTTGGGAATCTTACTCAAATTCGTGTTGAGGTTATGACTGTTATTGAGGGATCGAATGATGAGTTCCATGGCTTCATGAATATGCTTGAGTTTTCCCAAAACCAAGGGCCAGGATCTAGAATACATTGTCTACTTGGTTTTCAAAATCTACTATAAAGAAACCCCTAGCACAAGAATAGATATTAATTGCATCAGGGATTACAGGCTTCCATACCTCCGAGATCCAACTGTGGAGAGGTGTCAGCCACGGCCAAAAACCATTGGATCGGCAGATTAGGGCACTTTCAGAGAACTTCAAAGCCTCATCGAGTGAGGCCTCGACCACCTAGATAGTGGGAGCTAGGGCTTCACTGACGATAAGGGCAGGAGCTTGCCTATATTCGAAGATGTAAATATATAAGAATATTGTTGTTATTATTTATATAATTATTAATAATGATAAATAGTTGTTGTTTAAAAATAAACATAAGAATTATTAAGGTGGTCTATATAAGCCTATCGGCCTATATCAACCACATTGGAAAATGTGGTTGTATTAATATATATAATTATATATGCCTATCAACGTATATCAATTACATTGGTAAGGTGATTGTGCTAGTTATTATTCTCTTCAATTGTCAATTTATATATATATATATATATATATATATATATATATATATATATATATATATATATATAACCTTTATCTACCAAAAAATGTTTAGTTATATTTTAAAAAAATTAATAAAAAAACGGTTAAACAAATATTCATATAATTTATTTTACAATTTTATTATTGTTTAGAGCACATACAACATATTATGACATTAAAATATTTTATTAAATTAAACAGCAAATAACCTTAACTATGAAACCTTATATTTATACAACAACAATAACAAGAACCTATCTATGAACCTATCTATTGCAACTTGTTTTCCATCCCTACAATAATAAACCCACATTTTCAATGTCCTATCAAATCTACTATAGTGTAGTGTAATAATAAACACATTTATTTCTGCCCACCATCATATAAAACAATAATCTAAACATTGGTATATAAACACACATTTTCGGTATTCCATCAAATGTGCTATTGTATACTTCGATAAGAAACACATTTATTTCTGCCCATTATCAACGGTACTTTTGTAACTTGCTTCTTTCCCTGCACTAATAAACACACATTTTAGGTATCCATCAAACACAGCAACAATAAACACATTTATTTCTTTCCACTATCAACGGTACTTTTTTAGAAAATGGTGATGTAACTGGTGAGTTGTATCTACGGTGAAGGTATAAATGCAATTAAACATCAATATCGGAGTTCATTTCATCTTACATCATAAACCTTACACGTTTAGAACGTATAATAAAGATTTTCTTTTGGTTGTCACCAAACCTTTAAGAGCAAAAATATCGGAACCTGATTTTTACTCTCCTAAGAATCCAATCAGATTGATGCAATCTACAATGTGCTCCATGAGATTCCTGTTGATTTTTCAATCAGTGCTTTCTACAATGTTGATTATTCAGCGCCTTCTAGCATAACATAATATCTATAACTAACATACCAAATCAGATTTATAATTTGGGTCACTCGGATAAATCAACTCTAAATAAAATACAGTATATCGGTCAATGTGGAACTCATGAGCTCAATTTTGTTCATGTAAAGTCAAAGGAAATGAAATATGAATCAATAACAATAAATTTGAGAATCAAAATTGGACCGGAACATATCTGTTGTTTGGCGTAAGTGTCATGCTCTCTATTGTAAAGAAGGACAGCCTGTTTCATATTTTTACATCACAGAGTAGCCATTTATTTTCATTTCAATTTTGCACAGTACAATTAATGTTCTGAATTCATGTAGTCTTAACAAAAATTATAAATTAGTTTGAGAAATAATGAGAATTTTTGTAAGATTATAATAAAATTTGGTGAAATTTTTTGAAAATCTAGATCACAGTTTTTCAACATTAAAATTTTGGATGCTCTAAATTTTTTTAATGTTATTGAATCCATTTCCACCATAAAAAATAATAATTAAAAAACTCAACATTCTAATTTTTTTTAATTTCCTTTTACCAAATTACAACAAAAAATACTATAATCCCCACAATTTTTAATTTCCTTTTACCAAATTACAACAAAAAATACTATAATCCCCACAATTTGTAAGTAATTAGACAACACCTTTAATGTTTGACATAACACATACAATTAATGGGCTTTACATTCTCCTGGGTTCATACATGAAGCATTTCCAAACTAAGTGTCAGTATTAGTAGGACAACAATAGAGCTTTTCCATCAAAACGTACTCTCAGTACTAATCTGACAACAATAGTACATTTCAGTAAGAAAACAAATCATTGCAAAAATAAGTTCATAGCAATGAAATGCCACTAATCGGACAACAATGGTACATTGCATTATAAAGAAATCATTATAAAATAAGTTCATAGCAACGAAATGAGAGACGAACCCAATAAAATATTTTTAATTTTTTATAATGTTAATTTTAGATAATGCTATTTAATTTTTAACTAAATAACAAGTTAATAATCAATGGCTTATCCAATGTCTGATACTGCCGAGGGATCATAATGTTCTCTCGAAATTACTTGGTAAAAGCCTTTCAATTAGACACGCAACATCAAATACTACTGGTTGTAAATTTCTACTGAGTTTGTGCTTTAGCTTTGAGGCTTGTTATCTCTCGAGTTTGCTTGGATAAGTGTCGTTACTATAGTGACTTTAGCGATGTGGATTCGCTAACGTGGATTTGGTTTTAGTGGTGTACTCATGGTCCAGTTCACAGACTATGTAGTTCGGTACGTCCTAAAGGTTTAAACTTTTATGAAATGTATTGATGTGTTAGGTTAGTTAGCTTCGAAAGTTTTATAATTGTATTTATAGTCCAGGTTACACACTAACTTGATAATAGAGAAGGAATCCAGGTTAGGTAATAACTTGATAATAGAGAATGAATCTAGGTTAGACATTAATTAAATAATAGAAAATGACAACTTTTATAAGTGTATTTATATTCCATACTACATGGTAAATAGATAATCAAGATGATATTCATGTTTGAGAAAGAATAGAGAAGAAATAATAGTTATGTTTGAGAAGTTGGTTTATGTTTTAATTTTATTTATGGTTTAGACTTGTAGATTTATCTAGTTTTGGGTTTATTATACATTTATTATGTATGAAGAGGGTTGGGTTTATCAAACATTTATCATGTATGAAGAGGGATCTTATCTTTTGGGGTGATTTTTTTTTTGGAGTGTAAAATTTGAGGAAAGGTTTGCACCTCTATTTATTTGATACCTCACAATATATGATAGATCCCAAGTAAAATACCAGTCTAGATGCATTTAACTCTAGATTTATGGCTAAGAGAGATCAAATCCATGGAGGTGACCCTCTCTTTGGAGTGTAGAACTTGAGGAAAGGCTTTTGTTTTCCATTCATTTGGTTGTTGTTAAAAAGCTTTGTGGTGCGTCTATACCATGTCTTACTTTTTCCTTGTTAAAAAGCTTTGTGGTGGTTTTACATTATGCTTTACCATGTCTTACTTTTTCCTTGTTAAAAAGCTTTGTGGTGGTTTTACATTATGCTTTACTCGAGGTGACCTTCTCTTTGGAGTGTAGATCTTGAGGAAAGGCT
>APFE030646357.1:21638-46474 GCA_000404065.3 Pinus taeda
TTGAGTTTGCATTATTTTTAAAATTGAATTTTAGGTTTTTATTTATATGAATGTGGAGCGAGTACTAAGACAACGGAAACAAAGAAGATCGAATCCAAGTATCATGAATTTAGTGAGAAATTGTAATTATTGTGTAAATAAGTTTTTAATTTTTTATTTATATGATTGTTTAGGGTTTTATTTAGGTTAACATACAAGTTATTTAGATTTTTATTTAGATAAATATTAATTTGTTTGGAGAAAATTATTTATTATTTGTATTTATTGGACACATGTCTAATTCTATGTTGATCATAGACATACTTATACATCACTCTCACAATGAATTGTAGAATGAACTTCTCGGCCCAACAAATATAAATAGAAACACACAAAAAGAAAAAACAAAACTTCAATTCATTAATAACAAAACACGAAAACTGCGAAAACTGTTTACATGTAGAATGTAAATAAACTAGTTGACGCGATGGTAGCTTATTCGTGAGAAGAGATGTGGTAGCTACATGACTTCTGAACTGTGTTACAATGAGGCTGAAGTGTTTTTTATTATTGAACAAAAAAGGGAAACCCTAAACAACCAAAATCTTAACCCTAGGAAATGGAATACTAAGAGTTTGTGGGCCCCATTGGGATTAGTTTGACAACCACTTCCTAATTGTCATATGATCTACGTTTGGCACGTAGGATACATGGTTAGAAAAGTAACTGTCATATGATCTTCATTTCGCGCGTAAGATACCTTGTTATAAAGGTCTATTTCAATACTACAATATTTGGTTAGAAAGGTAACTGTCGTATGATCTACAATATTTGGTTAGAAAGGTAACTATCATATGATCTTCGTTTGGCGTGTACCATACCTTGTTATAAAGGTCTATTTTAGTACTACGAGCTTGCTTAGGACCTCAAAAATGCGTAGTTTAGGAGAAGTTCAGTACCCGAATACTGGTAAAAATAGTAAATTGTGTTATAATTGAGGAAACTAATGAAATGAGCTCGAGGTTTAGGTCGAATAGGCCGGTGGCTACCAATATCCACCTGGATCATTTTGTCTCCTAGTTAAATCAGTAAACTAGTTTGTATGCTAGAAGTAGAGTTATGGATGAGTTGATTGCGAAGAGCTAGCAGTCTAATGGAGTTATTGTTAGTTATCTGAGCTCTAGTTTATAATAGAGTCACTAGGTGTTCAATTGAGTAGTAGAACTATTGTTAACTCACGAATCTCTTAGTTAAGAGATCAATTTACTCTAAATAGGCCTAGTCATGCATGGAATTTGAATTTCCTAGTTGGAGTGGAGGAAAAGGTAAATTGTAATTGTGAATTTTATACTAGTTGACTGTACACGTTTTTCATTAGAGTAGGTGGTCAATTCCTTCACGATTTGTGCAATGAAATAGGGAATTTTGCTATTTTTTAGGGGCTAATTTCCTCAACGATTGTGCAAGGAGATAGGAGGAAGGTTGAGGACGATTTTGGTGAAGTGTTGGCAAGGCGATAGGAGGAAGGTTGAGGACGATTTTGGTTAAGTGTTGGTCAGAGCGGAGGAAGGTTGAGGACGATTTTGGTTAAGTGTTGGTCAGAGCAGGTCAATGAGTAGGAGATCACAATTGTGGTGCACAGTGTGTTTCATGTGTGAAGCAATCATTGTAATTGATCCATATTATCATCTAAATTAATGCAAAGTAGCGGCAGGGTTTTTTCCCAGTTAGATTTCCCTATAAAATCATTGTGTTCCTTGTGTTTTTATGGTTGCACGTTATTGCATATGTTTCTATTGAATGTTTTCCCTTCAACAAATTGAGTAGAAGAAATTTATGTCTAATGATCTGATTAGCATCTACAAATTTCTTGTCATTTCTACAAATGTTGGAGAAAATCAACTAGTATGGTAACAATTATCAAATGTGATAATCAAAGCTCCATCACATTTTAAAGTAACCTAATGTATCATACCAAGTCAAAGAATATTGGACACAACATTATTTTGTACAAGAAAAGATACAATTAAAAGAAATTCACTTAGCTTGGCTTGGCATATTGCAGTACAAATGAAAATGTGGGAAACTTATTTTCTTGTTGGAAAGGCTAATTTTGAAGTTTGTAGAAACAAGTTATGTGTTGTAGAAACTTCATTTCTAAGGGGTATGTTAGGAACAATTAGAGAAACTGAAGTAGTTAGAAGTTAAAACAAATTAGTTCTAGAAAATAAATTGGCTTGGCATGTTGCACTACAAATGAAAATGTGGCCAACTTATTTGCTTGTTGGAAACGCTAATTTTGAAATTTGTAGAAACAAGGTGTGTGTTGTAGAAAATTCATTTCTAAGGGTGTGTTAGGATTGAGAAACTGAAATAGTTAGAAGTTAAAACAGATAAGTTCTAGAAAAAATCTAGGTTTAGCCCAAATAATTTATCTAATCCTAGTTTTTAGGAATCGATTGTGTCAATGTATTCCTATATATTGTAATTTATTTTGAGTGTTAATTGAATTTCACATGTGTGTGTTATGAAAATATTGTTCATAAAAATTAAAGTAAAAAATAGTAAACCTTAACACTAACTTGAATTCATTATTTTTACATAGTAGTTGGTCATGTTGCTTACTTTAAATTTAGCTAAATTAAAGTAAAAATATTGAATTCAAGTTAGTGTTAATGTTTAGAATTAGGTTAATTTAGGTTTTACTAGTTTGTAGATTGAGGTATTTTATTATTTGTAAATTCAGCATTGTGGCTGTGGAGAATCCAATGCTACCCAACAACAATAATAATGTCTTATTAGTCCCTCACATAGCATGGAATATTTCCATGAATACTTTCAATAAATGTAATTGAATTTTAAAATTGTGTTAGATTTTCTATACATTGCTATATTGTTTTGCAATTTATTAAATAATTATGAAAATATTGTAGTTAAAGAAAACCAATTTTTTATTTAAAAATATTATTTTTTTTGATTGGTTGGACATATGAAACAATAATTAATTGTAGTGACTATTATATGATAGAAACAAAAAATAGAAAAAAAAAAATAAATTAATAACAACAAATTAAATAATTATCAAAATATTATAGTTAAAGAAAACAAATTTTAATTTAATAGAAATAAAATTAGCGAAAATATACAATTAGTTTTAGTTTAATATGACATTATAAAAATACATAATATAATTACCAATAAGTCATAGCTCCATATAAATACATGAATTTTTATATTTACCACAAAAAAATCTTTATTTAACTAAAATATTATCCTTTTATAATTTACCAAACAAATAATTTCACCAATAATTAATTTAAGTAATCCATAACTAACCATACTAATTAAATAAGCTCTTTAAACTTACTATAAAGAATTCAAACGACCATAGAAATAGTGATTACGGTTATGGTAAAACCATGCAATCAAATCATGTAAAAGCTTGAACTATTATTGGTAAGGTAGGCTCCAAAATCCTAGTGAAATGTATGGTTTATCTTATATTTAGATTGACATATTTAAAAAAAGATTTTAATAAATTTACTTAGTCTTTTAAATTACCCCATATATATACAACAATAATCTAAACATATATATTGCAATTTTTTTTTGCAATAATAAACCCACACATTTTCAGGGTTCACAATAATTTAAATATATTTATTGTAATTTCTTTCTTTCTTTGCACTAATAAACACATATTTTCATTAGTCTAGGGTAATATTATGCGGTGGAGTGAAATCTCTATAGAACTTGAGAGCTTAGATTCAAATTTTGTGCTACCTTTTCCCTTTAGTGAAATATAGTGAAATAAATAATAAACATATAAACTAAAAAATCAAAAAAATCCTACCAAACTCACCAAAAAAATAAATGTATTCCATCAAATGTACTATTTCTACTCACCCTAAAATAAATTGATATTATAAAACACGAGTGAATTGTATGAACAGTGAAGATATCAATGCAATTAAACTCCAATATCAGAGTTCATGTCACCTTACACGTACAATAAAGATTTTCTTCTGATGGTCACCAAACCTTCAAAAGCAAAAAAAGTACACTCTGACTTTTACACTCCTACGGATCAAAGAAGATTAATGCAATCTGCAATGTGCTCATGAGGTTCCGGTTGATTTTTCAATCAGTGCCTTCTAGAATGTTGATTTTTCAACAGCGCCTTCTGCCGTAACATAATACCTACAACTTACATAAATAAAAAAAGTCAGATTTATAAGTCGTATAAATCAACTCTAAATAAAATACGGTATATCTGTCAAGTAAATGAAATGTGAATCAATAACAAATAAATTTGAGAAACGTAGTATAAAGTTGGACAGCCTGTTGTTTCACATTTTTACATCACAGAGCGGCCATTTATTTTCGTTTTTATTCATTCCGGTACAGTTAATGAGAATTCATGTAGTCTAAAAAAAATTGGAAAATAATGGGATTCTCGTTATTAAAATTTAATAGTTTTTTTTTTTAATTTTAGGTTACAGTGGTTGGCCTTTATATCCCCAGGTTCATACGTGGAGCTTTTCCAACTAAACTCACGGTCAGTATTAGTATGACAACAATAGAGCTTTTCCATCCAAACTTACTCTCAGTACTAATCAGACAACAATTTTTGACGTCATTAACCAACTCCTTCAAAAATTCACATACAAGTTACAACATACAATTAATGGGCTTTGTATTCGCCTGGGTTCAATACGTGGAGCTTTTCCAACCAAACTCTTATGACAACAATAGAACTTTTCCATCGAAACTTACTCTCAGTACTAATCTGACAGCAATTTGTGAAGTCCAAAATTTCACATACAAGTTACCATATAAATTTATTTTGAAGGTTAATTCAATTTCATTAAAATAATATTCATAAAATTAAATTAAAAATAGAAAATTTTAATATTAATTTAAACTTATTATTTTTATACTGTAGTTGCTTTTGCAGCTTAGTTTAAATACAGTTAAATTCAAGTTCGTTTTAATTTTTAAAATCCAATTAATTTAGGTTTTACTAATGGGTATATAGTTATTTGTAGTTTTATATTGTCCCATGCTACCCAACGACAATAATGTCTTAATAGTCCCTCACATAGCATGAAATATTTCCATCAACACTTGTTGAATTTTAAAAATATGTTAGATTTTCTATAGTTTATTATATTGTTTTGCAAAATTAAATAATTATGAGAATGTTTTAATTAAAGAAACATTTTTTATTTAAAAAAGATAAAAAATATATTTTTGATAGTAAAGACATAAGAAAATTAATTAATTGTGGTGACTACTTATATATAGTATATATATATATATATGATTTATTATATATATATATATTATATTATAAAATAATTAAATAATTATAAAAATATATAATTAAAGAAAACAATTTGTAATTTAACAAAACTAAAATTAGTGAAAATATGCAATTAACTGTAATATAATACTACAAGATAGAAATAAATAATATAATTGTCAGTAAGTCATAGCTACAAGTAAAGACATGAATTTCTAACTAAAACATTATCCCTCTCTAATTGTAAAATATTTACTTAACTAAAACATTATCCCTCTCTAATTTACCAAATAACTAATTTCACCCCAAACTAATTTAACTAATAAATAACTAACCTACCCAAATAACTAATTTCACCCCAAATTAGTTTAACTAATAGATAACTAACCTACCCTATTGATGGCCCAGCCCTTTTCCACGTGGCAACACTGTGTCCACCGTACGAAGGTTAATGCGAATAAACATTGAGATAACGTGGTTTGTACAAGTTCGGGATATTTCGGATGGTTTACTTGTGGTACAGGTTACCAACTCACACCTGCCGGTTTCAAGCCTTGACTTACTCCCGCCTTTTGACAGCCAACCCTAGTTCACTTGCCATTTCATTTTCACTGTGCGAAGTTCTTTGTTCTGCTCTGCGAGGGTTTCTTTGCGCCTCTGCTCCTCGCTCTGGCACTGGGTTCTTCTGGTGCCTCCGACCTCCTGCTACCCTGTGTGTTGGTATTATGGTGAGGGTGACAAGCTGTTAACGCTCTGCACTATAACTCGATATGTTTACTGTTTCTTTGTTTGCTCTCTGCTGTAACCAGGTTTGTTCCACACTCTGTTAACTTACCTTTTGCTATTATGATAGGTTCCTCTCAGTCCCGAGCTCAGCTAATCGTTCCGATTCAATCCGGATTCAAGGTAAGTTCTGGTTCGATGTTAAACCTTGCTTCTCCACCTTTTCTAGAGTCTAACAGGTTCGCTCCTTTACTCTTCAGGTTATGGGTGTCGAGTTGTTTACAATGCTGCCCGTCCAACTCAGGTAAATATCCAATGCAACTGTGTCTTTTAGTTTACAGAAGTTCCTTATCATTTTCCTGTCTCAGGCGCTAAACTCCGTCTATTTTGTTGTTGCAGGTTGCTCGGGTGGTTGGCCGTCGTGGGCTCACGCTCTCTGTGCGTTCTGGAGGCAACCCAAAACCCCTTTCAACTTGGTGTAACGGGTAGGTTCTTGTCCAGCTCGGCCCGTTTGTTAGATTAGTGAACAATCTGTGGGTTTTTGTATTTAATGCTCACGCTTCTGGATTGTAGACGAACTATATTAAATGGTTTCTTTTTCTGAGGTCTGGTATGTATATAATAACCGTCGTTTCGACCTGTAATCGACCTGGTCCGTCTTTGTTGCTTGGGTTCCTTGAGTCTGTTCGGTTGCCTTTCTTGTTTCTTGTAATGACTTTAATTATCGGAGGACAGTGGTTCGGTGAGCGTTCTATGCTCAGAGAACTTATGGTGCGTTTTGTTCATAAAAGTTACATTACATAAAACTCCTGTATACTTTATCTCCAGCATTTACAAATCTTATGAAAAACATTTAAGTTGATATGCTTGTTACCTGGTTTATTGTGATATCGTTGGTTGTCAATCCGCTCTTTCGTGTGGGTTAGCTCCCTGTAGCAGCGCCTTCTCTTTGCTGTCTTCTAAATTCCAGTTTGTACTCAATATTTCGTATCACATTCGTATGCTTGCTGTGTATAACTTACAATGGATGCTTAAGCAAATAATATCAATCGAATAAGTTACAGTATGCCTATTATAGCCTTCTTGCAGTGAATGCTAATACATAAAACAGTATCAATATATTAGTGTGACAGTGGTTCTTTAAACAAACAGTTTTGCTTCTTTTCAGAGGCAATGTATCTGTCTTTTCTTGTTCCACGAGAGTTTTTTTTTGAAAATATGAGCAGTAGATTATTTCATTTGCAAATAGTATGATTCTGTTACAGGGGTTTTTCGTCTTGCTGTCTGTTACTCTCGTGCTAAAGGGGTCTCTCCCCTTGTTCTATCCTTTTCTGTTTTTAAATTACATGAGAGCATAACTGCTTCCCCTATTTCAGTTGAACTGTTCAACCTGAATTCTGTAACTGTCATCTAGTTTCTTTTAACAAAGATTTAACTAAACACTATTCATCTCCTAAGCTAAACAACTTGTAATTAAAAAATGTTCTCAAATAAAATGAAGCAAACAATAATTAAAAGAAAAAGACAACAACCAACTTAATGACCTGTCCACCCAAGCCCGAAATCTTTGTCTTGTTTCTATTCTTCTTCCGTGAGTCAGTCAACTATCATGTGTCTCCTCGGAGTTGGATGCTCCTGCATCAGGCTCCCGGGGTGGTAAAAAGTCATGGCTCCGTTCCATGAGGTCGTCAACAGAATATCCCGCTTTTTGTATCTGCGTTGCATTGAGCCATGAACTGTCCTCTATTGGACGGTTCTTCCACTTGACCAAATACCGCAGATATTCCTTCCTGCGTGTGCGCCTAGCTACCTGTGTATCCAGAATTCTTTCAATCTCAAGGGGTGGTTCCGTTGGCAACTGTCTCGTCCATGAATTTTCTCCATAGCTGGTGTCCCGCAGTGTTGTTGCTGCTGCATCATCCTCCGAATCAGCGACATAGGGGAACAGATCTGCCACATTAAAAATGGGAGAAATACCAATCTCGGGTGGAAACTGTAACTCATAAGCGTTCGGAGAAAAGTTTCGGATGATTTTGCAGGGACCGATCTTCTTGAATTTTAGTTTGTTGTACTCCCGTTTTGGAAACCTCTCCTTACATAAATATGCAAGGACTTCATCCCCAACGTTAAACTGAACTTCCCGACGCCTTGTATCAGCTCGCTGTTTATACCTTTGACTACTGTCTTGTAACTTCAGTTTGACCTGCTCGTGTAAATTGCTCATTGCTTGAGCGAAATCTTCCCCATCAGCGCTTCGTTTCTCGAGTTTCCCCAAATCTCGTAATTCATGCACTCCTCGCGGATGCATGCCGTACAAAATCTGGAACGGACTGTAACCAGTGCTGCGGTTAGGTGAATCATTGTATGCGAATTCTGCCTGAGCAAGTACACGGTCCCATGTCCGGGAATTTTCACCTGTTAAACTCCGAAGTAAGTTTCCCAGACTTCTATTTACTACTTTCGTCTGACCATCAGTCTGCGGATGATAAGCGGAGCTGAACTTCAACTGGGTATTCAACTTTTTCCACAGAGTTCTCCAAAAATGACCGGTGAACTTTACATCCCTGTCAGAGATAATGGATCTTGGAAGTCCATGCAACCAAACGATCTCAGTAAAGAAAAGATGTGCTATATAAGTGGCATCGCTGGTTTTCTTGCAAGGTACAAAGTGTGCCATCTTCGAAAATCGGTCTACAACAACCATTACTGAATCAAAACCCCGTTGTGTCTTCGGCAAACCCAGAACAAAATCCATGCTAACGGAATCCCATGGTTGGCTTGGGATAGGTAACGGCAAATAAAGACCAGTGTTCTGACTGTGACCCTTTGCCAGTTGACAAACTTTACATCTACTCACGTACCTCTGCACATCCCGCTGCAATTTTGGCCAGAAATAAAAATGCCGTACCTGAGCAATCGTTTTGTCTATACCAAAGTGTCCAGCCAGATCCCCACTGTGTTTTTCCTGTATAATGTTTTCCCGCATAAAACAGTTGGGAATACACAACTGCCCTCCCTTAAACAACAATCCTTCCTATAGATTATAGTCTAACCACATGCTGTTATTTCTTAACGGAGGGTTTTGGCAAGCCTCATAGGCCTCCTTAAATTCAGTATCGGTCTGATACAGCTCTTTTAAGTGCTCAAATCCCAAAACCTACATCGTGCTTTCCTGTAGAAGCAATGTTCTTCTACTCAGTGCATCTGCCACCTTGTTTGCTTGCCCACTAATGTGTTTTAGTACAAATGTAAAATTCTGCAAGTACTCAACCCAAGCTGCATGCTTATGGTTCAATTTATGCTGCTGCATAATGTACTGCAATGCAGAGTTATCCGTAAATAAAACAAACTCATTACCTAACAGATAATGTCGCCAATGCTTCAAGGCTTGTACAATTGCGTAAAACTCTTTGTCGTAGGTTGAGTATTTCTGCCTGCTCTCGTTTAGCTTTTCACTGAAATAAGTGACCGGTCTGTCCTCCTGACTAAGGACTGCCCCAACGGCTGTACCACTGGCATCGCAACGAACTTGAAAAGGTTTGTTGAAATCAGGCAGCCTCAATATCGGTCTTTCAGTAATCTTCTTTTTCAAAATATGAAAACTACTTTCTACTGCTTTAGTCCAGTGAAAAGGCTGATTCACCTTCTTGATCGTATCCAACATAGGTGCGCAGATCTCACTGAAATTTCTGATAAACTTCCTATAAAAACTGGCTAGTCCGTGGAAACTTCGGACTTCAAATAAACTTTTTGGAGAAGGCCAGCTAACTATAGCTGCCACCTTTTCTAGGTCCATTTTCAGTTCATTTTCTGCAATGACAAAGCCCAGATACACTAATTCTCGCTGGAAAAAGGTACACTTTTTCAGATTAATTAGCAGCTTGTTTTGCTGCAACTTCCTCAACACACTCTGCAAATGCCTGAAATGTTCCTCTTTAGTCTTGCTAAAAATCAAAATATCGTCCAGGTAGACTATTACAAACTTACCATTAAATTCCTTCAGTACCTCATTCATCAGGCGCATGAATGTGCTGGGAGCGTTGCTCAACCCAAATGGCATCACCAGCCACTCATATAAGCCTTCATTTGTCTTGAAAGCTGTCTTCCACTCATCTCCTTCTCAAATTCGAATCTGGTGGTATCCACTCTTCAAGTCAATTTTCGAGAAATAAGCTGCCCCGCTCAGGCAATCCATCATATCGTCCATTCTTGGTAAGGGAAACCTGTACCTGACAGTAATCTTGTTTATGGCTCTGGAGTCGGTGCACATTCGCCATTCTCCTCCCTTCTTTGGAGCCAAAACGGTTGGCACTGCATAGGGGCTCATGCTTTCTCGAATCAAACCTTTGTCCAATAACTCCTAGACCTGTTTCCTGATTTCCTCATGGTCTTTAGGACTCATACGATAAGCTGCTTTATTTGGCAGGCTTTCCCCTAGTATAAAGTCAATACAGTGACTAATACCTCTCCTTGGTGGTAATTCATCTGGAAGATCATCTACCACAATGTCTCCAAAGTCCTGCAGCAACTTCTGAACTTCTTCGGGTAAATCTGATATCTGTGTATGTAGTACTACTGCCTTTGGTCTTCTTATGACAACAAAATTTATTTCACTGTCCTCAATCTGTTTTACAAATTCCTTTCCGCCCATCAGTAGTGCCTTCACCCCACTGGTTTCTGCTGTATTTTCCTCCTTGATGGGTACAAGCGTATGCTTGATACCATCTTTAACAAACTTATAGCAATTGGTTTTTCCGTCATGAATTTCACTTCTATCAAACTGCCAAGGTCGTCCCAACAGTAAGTGACAGACATCCATTGGCATGACATCGCAAAGGATCTTATCCTTGTACCTACCGATCTGAAACTCCACCTCACACTGTTCGTCAACTAACAGCTGATGTCCTTTTTACAGCCATGACACTTTGTAGGGAGTAGGGTGCTTCAATTTTTTTAATCCCAGCTTTTATACCGTCTCCATAGCCACTAAATTGTCGGTACTCCCACTGTCAATGATCAGTTTACAGCACTTACCCCGTGACTTGCAGACAGTTCGGAACAAAGCCTTTCGCCGATCCGGTTTTGCAACCTCTTTTGCTGGTTTTAACAGCACCTTATTCAACACCAAAGCTTCACCTGTCTCTGGTGCGTTTTTTGCTTCTTGAGGTGTTGCCTCAGCATCCTCTGGCTGAGCAACATAAGCTCCTCTTCCTCCTGCTGGTTCACCTTCAGGACAGTCATACGACTTGTGTCCCAATTTGTGGCAACGATAGCACTGGACAGTTCCCCTGCCCCAACCATTTCCTCGCCCTCGCTGAGCTGGTCGTCCTTCTCTAGTGCTATTGTCCTTCTCTGTTGTGCCAGCAGACTTGGAACTGCTGCCTTCCTCACTTGAACCTTTACCTCTACCTCTACCAAAAAACTTACCTTTCCCCCTGCCAGTTCCACCTCCTCTCCTAGCATTTTGCTTCTGGTTAATTTTCTCCTCTGCCTTCAGTGCAAACTGGTAAGCGTTATCCAACGTTCGAGGTGAGAGGATACCGATTTCATCCAGTATCTCCCCTCTCAAACCATTCACAAATCTGGCTATTTTTTCTGGGGTATCTTCCACATACCCTGCACGCAAATTCAACTTATAAAATTCCTCTGTAAATTCCTTAACAGTCATCCCTCTTTGTTTCAAGTTCTGCACCTGTCTGTACAACATGATCTGATAATCTTTCGGCAGAAACTTTTCCTTCATTTTTGCCTCCATTCTGGGGCACTTCTTTATAGGTTGTTTGTGTAGCCTCTTCCTCTCCACCTGAATGTTGTCCCACCACAAAGATGCATGTCCTTTCAGCTTGGTGGCGGCGAACTTCACTTGTTTGTCTTCACTGGTTTCCTCGAACTCAAAATATTTATTTACTTCACTCAACCAATCTAGTAACACATCTGCAGACAAACTTCCGTCATAAGTGGGTAGCTCATGCCTTGGCTTATGACTGGACAGCAAAACTGACTTTAATAATTGAAGTTCCGGTGTCGCCCCTTCAAACTCGTCTTCTGGTTTAGCCACTTCTTCATCACTATCATCTGCTGGGTCTCTCCTTCCCCCAGCTTCCACCACTGCCAATCTTTCACGCAAAACGCAAATCTCCTCACAAAGTCCCTCTTCTGCTATCCTCTGGACTGCTCTTCCCCTTCCTCTTCCTCTTCCTCTTCGTCTTCTGTTAACCTCCATTTGCTCCTACTCAACAAACCTGCTCTGATACCACTTTTGATGGCCCAGCCCTTTTCCACGTGGCGACACTGTGTCCACCGTACGAAGGTTAATGTGAATAAACGTTGAGATAACGCGGTTTGCACAAGTTCGGGATATTTCGGATGGTTTACTTGTGGTACAGGTTACCAACTCACACCTGCCAGTTTCAAGCCTTGACTTACTCCTGCCTTTTAACAGCCAACCCTAGTTCACTTGCCATTTAATTTTCACTGTGCGAAGTTCTTTGTTCTGCTCTATGAGGGTTTCTTTGCGCCTCTGCTCCTCGCTCCGGCGTTGGGTTCTTCTGGTGCCTCCGACCTCCTGCTACCCTGTGCATTGGTATTATGGTGAGGGTGACAAGCTGTTAACGCTTTGCACTGTAACTCGATATGTTTACTGTTTCTTTGTTTTCTCTCTGCTGTAACCAGGTTTGTTCCACACTCTGTTAACTTACCTTTTGCTATTATGACAGGTTCCTCTCAGTCC
This sequence comes from Pinus taeda, assembly GCA_000404065.3. NCBI lineage: Eukaryota > Viridiplantae > Streptophyta > Pinopsida > Pinales > Pinaceae > Pinus > Pinus taeda. The sequence goes on from APFE030646357.1 coordinate 34,376, forward strand.
CGAGCTCAGCTAATGGTTCCGCTTCAATCCAGATTCAAGGTAAGTTCTGGTTCGATGTTAAACCCTGCTTCTCCACCTCTTACAGAGTCTAACAGGTTCGCTCCTTTGCTCTTCAGGTTATGGGTGTCGGGTTGTTTACAATGCTGCCCGTCCAATTCAGGTAAATACCCAATGCAACTGTGCCTTTTCGTTTACAGAAGTTCCTTATCGTTTTCCTGTCTCAGGTGCTAAACCCCATCTAATTTGTTGTTGCAGGTTGCTCGGGTGGTTGGCCGCCGTGGGCTCACGCTCTATGTGCGCTCTGGAGGCAACCCAAAACCCCTTTCAACTTGGTGTAACGGGTAGGGTATTGTCCAGCTCGGCCCGTTTGTTAGATTAGTGAACAATCTATGGGTTTTTGGATTTAATGCTCACGCTTCTGGATTGTACACGAACTATGTTAAACTGTTTCTTTTTCTGAGGTTTGGTATGTATATAATAACCGTCGTTTCGACCTGTAATCAACCTGGTCCGTCTTTGTTGCTTGGGTTCCTTGAGTCTGTTCGGTTGCCTTTCTTGTTTCTTGTAATGACTTTAATTATCGGAGGACAGTGGTTCGGTGAGCGTTCTATGCTCAGAGAACTTATGGTGTGTTTTGTTCATAAAAGTTACATTACATAAAACTCCTGTATACTTTATCTCCAGCATTTACAAATCTTATGAAAAACATTTAAGTTGATATGCTTGTTACCTGGTTTATTGTGATATCGTTGGTTGTCAATCCGCTCTTCCGTGTGGGTTAGCTCCCTGTAGCAGCGCCTTCTCTTTGTTGTCTTCTAAATTCCAGTTTGTACTCAATATTTCGTATCACATTCGTATGCTTGTTGTGTATAACTTACAATGGATGCTTAAGCAAATACTATCAATCGAATAAGTTACAGTATGCCTGTTATAGCCTTCTTGCAGTGAATGCTAATACAGAAAACAATATCAATATATTAGTGTGACAGTGGTTCTTTAAACAAACAGTTTTGCTTCTTTTTAGAGGAAATGTATCTGTCTTTTCTTGTTCCAGGAGAGTTTTTTTTTGAAAATATCAGCAGTAGATTATTTCATTAGCAAATAGTATGATTCTGTTACAAGGGTTTTTCGTCTTGCTGTCTGTTACTCTCGTGCTGAAGGGGTCTCTCCCCTTGTTCTATCCTTTTCTGTTTTTAAATTACATGAGAGCATAACTGCTTCCCCTATTTCAGTTGAACTGTTCAACCTGAATTATGTAACTGTCATCTAGTTTCTTTTAACAAAGATTTAACTAAACACTATTCATCTCCTAAGCTAAACAACTTGTAATTAAAAAATGTTCTAAAATAAAATGAAGCAAACAATAATTAAAAGAAAAAGACAACAACCAACTTAATGCCCTGTCCACCCAAGCCCGAAATCTTCCGTGAGTCAGTCAACTGTCATGTGTCTCCTCGGAGTTGGATGCTCCTGCATCAATGTGGTTTATGTAAGTCTCCTTATGTCAAACCATAATTTTAATATAATATTTTTTCCAAATTTATTAGTATGAGAATATTAAGAAACTACTTTGAAAATAAAGCTTACAAATCAAATTAAATATATTTCAAAAAAGGCCAATGAAAAATTTAGAAGCACAAGTAAAATATCTTTGCCATTAATATTTGAAAAATTTTCCTAAAGTTATTTTAGTGGCAATTTACTGAGTAAATAATTATTCAGAACATAACATACTCCAAACAATACTTTGCTAAACTGAGAATTGCTTTATGAAAAATCAACCTTATTGAATTTAAATATTTACAATCGACCATCAAAATAACTAAATTTAAGAGGATTAAATTAAATAATTATAATTTTTTTTTTTTTAATTTTTCACTATACCAATGTAAATTCTAATATTTTTTCCACTCTAATACATAAATATAAAGTACTATTTTTCCACGCTAAATTTTTTATTAATTGTAAAATACATAAATATGGCAAGCAGTAACTGTAAAATACATAAATATTATCACAAAAATGCAACCATTCCTCGGCATGAGGAGATACAAGTCAGGCGCGTGGATTAGGATTTTGTGCTTTCTAGCCTAACCTCTTGACTTTATAAAGTATAATCAAATAAGTAAATGTCTCAATCTGTGGAGACCAAGCACAAGCACATTGACATACGACCCGATCAATGTAATTAATACTCATAAAAAACGTTGTTTTACTCTACTGCCCATAACGCGTAGCACTCCATATGGAGAAAGAACGAAAACGTGAATGTTCGAAAGAGAAATGGGATTTTGATTGAACTATGCATGTATGCCTGCTCAAGGTGGTGTGCTGATAGCAGTGCTTACTTATGTTTGTTGGGATCATTCCAGTTATCCCATCCTTGGGAGAACAATAATCTACGTAAGCCATGTGGGTGATTGTGTTGGGTTTACCTAAAATATAGTTTTTCCATTACTACATACAAAATATGCAATCGTAAAACAATATACCCAGAAATCTGCAATCATAAAAAATAGAAAGATGTGCTGAAATCCTCTCTGGCATATCTTGACCTTGGGGAAAAGATTCTTTGGATATTAATTAAAACAATTCTTTAGTTTTTTTCCAAAGAAAAAAACACACTATCTTATATTAATAAAATAAGAGGACGGTTACAAATGCGTGAATTTAGAACTCCCCATTCCTGAGAACATCACAGAAAGTGGAAAAGAAAAAAGGTGGACAAGGGATTACATTAGAAATATCATGTGCCAAAAGCAAAAGTCCCTAACAACCGTTATGGTAGAAAAGAAAATAGAGACAAATAATAAATCTTCAAGAAAATAGAGACAAATAATAAATCCTAAAGAAGATTTAACTTGATCAACCTTTCGTTCAAAGAAAGATAGAGGACGAGTAAAATGGGTCGAAGAGAGAGGAGAAAAGTAGAGGTGTTTTCAAACCAATGCATCTACTGGGGAATATTTTTGGTCGTCATTGGTCCAATCGCAAGAAGAAGGAAGTTTCATGGATGCCTCGTTTATCTTATCATAAACTATTTTTGGAGTTGAAGCCTTATTTTGAAATATTATTCCATCGTAATCTTAAACGGTATTACACAACAATAACCCTTCTATAAGGCACCATGCTCTGTTTAGAATAGGATTCTAAAATTCCATGTTTTACCATAGTTCAATTATAAGCCAAAGTTTGGACTACTTATATGATTTTTTGTATACTAATAATACATGATTCCATAACTCATTAGAGAATTAGGAAAAAATTTAAATACATGTTTAGAATGTTTTGAATTATCTTAACGGAGGAAATGAATGGATAGTCCTTCAAAGCCCTTATAATTATATCTCACATTATAGTCTTCTTGTGCACCACTAGAGAAAGGAAGAGAGAAATATTTGGCAACAATTTATATCCCATATTTTTTCCAAATGTCTTGCTATGACAATGAATCATAGTCTATTGTTAGAGAGTAGGCTTTTTTGACCAAGAGGGAGCACTGTGATCGATAACTCGACTTGAGTCTATCTTTTCATTTTGAGATAACAAATTTCCTCTATTATAAGGATGGCCAAAAAGATGGCAAGTCAATTGAATTTGATAAAGAAGGCAAATAATATGGATAGAGCAAAGAGTTTTGTGTTGAATTTTTCTAGTAATTAACTAGACCATATTTCTCTTGGGAGAACATTGTAATTTTGATATCAACTGAAGTATCTTTTGTCACATCTTTTAGGATTTTATTCCATGAGTTGTTTTAGAAAAGAGCAAATTTCATATTTATCAATTTCCTATGTAATACCCTCCTCCCACATCTACCCAAGCAACTAACTAGCTAGGGTAAACATGCGTTGAGAGACCACTATGATATGAATAGACCTCCCAAGTCATGTTACAGGAGTGGAACTGATAGAAACACACCATACAAACATTCAACATCAACATTAAAACCTTCAGGAACCAATCCAACCTTTCTGCAAACCAATCCCTGGGTCCCACTGAGATTTTGGATCACTTAACCTTTGACGCTCTCATGCTATGGGCATGCCAACATCTAGGGACCTCTGGACACTCTCACAAGCCTGCAAGCCAGTGTCCAAGGACTATTTTGCACATTGTTGTGCCAACATTAATTATATGAGCCACTTTTTAGGCCGAGAGCCCAGGTCACTGCCCAGAATTGAATGACATCTTTAGAATAGTAAAATACCAAGGAAGTGACAGTACAAATGAAATTACTTGAATAAGACCTTGACTGGTCCCCTACTAGCCATGATAGGCATTTTGTCAAACATATCACAAATATGTAATCTATAGGTGTAAATAAAATATTTGAGCATAGGAGTCTAGTACTTCGCTTAGAATCGCTACAAAGCATTGATGCCTCAACACATTAACTTCCATTTCATCCATTAGGTCATAGATACACTGTTCATTAATTTATGAGTAAAAACATGATGAGAGTCCCACATAGCTACTGTCATAAAATTCAATTGATAATACATCTATTCTAATTTTCATTTAATTTTAAATAATCATTTAATGAAACTATACTGAAACTAATGATCATTATTTAGATAATCTCGTAACCTAAAGATGGAACAAAATGTGCACAAACAAATTTCAATAAACTCTTAACTTGGTTAAGAAACAGTTAATGTTTCATCCAAAATTACCTATGCACTTATCTCTATTTTGCTCCAAGGTTATCTAGTCCATTAATCACTTTCCTTCGTCTTATTCAAATGTGTTTCATTATTAAATTTATGAATTTGTTTATTTAATGCAAATATAATTATCAGTTTTTAGATAATCTCATAAACTAAAAGGAATAAAAATATGCACAAGCACATTTCAATAAACTCTTAACTTTTATAAGAAATGATAATTTTAGAGCTAACATGCATCCAAAATTATCTATGTACCTATCTTTATTTTGCTCCAAGATTATCTAGTCCATTAAATACTTCATTCATTCAAATGTGTTTCACTATTACATTTATGAATTTATTTAAATATTCAATGGATTACTTTTTACATAAAATACAAATACCAAACAACAACATTACCTATCACGCTTATTTTTATTTATAAAAAAATTGAAAAAAAATCTCATAAAATAAACTCAAATCATAATAATACTAACCTACTTCACGAAATAAGAAATCGTCAGAATGTTGCCACGACCATCACGAAATAAGAAATCGTCAGAATGTTGCCACGACCATTCATAAGTCTATCGACAATCAACCCTGGTGACCGTCTTGATAAATAATTGAATGTCATGGAGATGCTAAATTGATGGTCTTAGATGTCAATGCTTTTTTTTTTTATATATATTTGAAATAAAATTTTAAATTTTAATGATTTAAAATGTATCAATAGCTATAAACCACTCGGGCCAAAAAAAACTTTTAAAACACTTGAAAAGAGATATTTCCCACACATTTCCTAATTTAATTTCTTTACAATATTCTAATTTTCTGTACTCAAAGTTTGAAAACTGTACCTAATCTCGAAATAAATATCAACACGGTGAAAAGCTTGGATTAATCTGTGTAATGTTTGGAGTGTATATTTTCAACCTCTTGTGCATTCCAAATTTTCAACATTCTTACGATTATGATTATCATAAAAATCCAACGACTCTACATCCATGATCGAGTTAGTGGAGTAAGTCGTCAGAGAATGTCGACATCAGTCAATGAACATCATTGATAGTGGGCACCGGGTTTGATGATCAACTTTATGGAGGCCTCAAAGTCGTCGGTACACTCATCTGCCTCCGCGTTTGGAGTCTTTCGTTGCGTTTCCGCAACCATCTCGATTGTGGACGCCTTCTTCCTAAATGTGTTATTTATCATCTACATATACTGATATACCTCATCTTCTCACATCAAACAAACTATCCCCAGAATTCCCTCTCCAATACTCTCAGAGGCCAAGAGTTACGGCTCTTACGCACAGAAATCCGTTATTATTCCCTTCAATCAGTCTAGCGCTGAGAGGAAATAAATAGATCGATTTGTAGAGAGAGGCGGGTTATATAAAGATTGAAATAAAGAAACAAAAATCAATGGGGAATCACCTGTGCTGTGCTAAACTGTGCAGAACCACTGCGACAGTGAAAGTCATACGTTGGAGCGATGGTAGCATTGAAAAATTTGGGGAGGGAATTAAGGTGGGAGAGCTTATGGTGGACAACCCCCAACAATTCGTGTGCGATTTCAGTCATCTCCAAGCAGGGTGTCGCATCGTAGCACTCCGTACTGAGGAGGATTTGGCGTTGGGGTGTGTCTATGTGCTTCTGCCAATGCAAAAATATTTGCGGTGTGTGCTATCGCCTTCTGACATGGCGTCGCTTAGTTTGTTAGCCTCTCAATGCAAGTCCGCCCATAAAAAGCCCTCCTGTAACTCTAGAGTCTTTCCAGCCGTTGGTACTGGCCCTATATCTGATTTTTCTTCAAACAATGGCAGTGCCGAGAAGGGAAGGCAATTGCAAACAAAATCAACAGGTCGGTTGGTCGTGCCAAAGTTGGAGTTAAATGAAGATGAAGAGCAGGCGACCGAGTTGGGGTTGGGTTTGAGGCAGCACAGGGTACGCGGTTTTAGGTATTGGAAACCAGTGCTCGAGACAATAAAGGAGTCCCCGCGTGTTCGCACCCGGTAAAATCGCGGAGGGTCTCTCACAACACTGAGGTTTCTCGCTGACGAGATTTTGATGGAGCTCGTTCTTCCCGCATCAAATATGAGAAATTATGGAGCAAAGATTGCGCCAACGCCAGCGCTGAGCTATCCAAGTTTCTGGGCATCGCATTCAACTGTGTAGGATTTTTTTTTTTTCGAGATGGAGCTATACCCAATTAAAAATCCAGAAACTAAAAGTTCACTCAACGAAAAGGCAACGTACCTTTTCGTTCAGTCGAATCGATAAAGGGATGACAACATTTGGAACAGTCTACATCCTCATTGGAATAAGCATTTTTTCTAAATAATTTATGTTATTTATAAAAGATGCCTTTAAAACGTATACAATTTAATGTGTGATTTTAATATTGATGTGATTAAAATGATATTCATAATTCATAAATTTTTGATTTATAAACGATATGGAAAGTCAATCAAAGTTTGAAATATTTTATTTATTGTAATAGTTAAATAAATTTAATAACCTCAAAAACCTGTGAGTATCTAAAACATTGAAACTTATTAATCTAATATTATAAATAATGTGAAACTACACAATCTCACAATCTTGTTAGTCCTTGCCATCTCGCAATGGCTAGGGATTATAGTGATAGGAAACCTTGATGTTAACATTAATTGACCTGCTTTTGACCTGCTTCTTAGTGCCGGTTGAGGGAGTATACTAAAAGTTTTATGGTACATAATAATTCATGTGTCATTTGGCCTCTTCCAGAGGCACTAGGCAAAAACATAGGTTATAAATAATTAGTTTTTTCCATTTAGTGTTAGAGCAGTTTAAAACATCCCGTTAATGCTAGCATTAATCCTAAGTGTTTAATGCTTGGGATAATGCTTGGCACATTGTAATTTGGGATAATGATGCTTGGCACATTGTATTTTTAGACATACAGGTTGCTGCGTGAAGATGGGAAGACATGTGCCTATTGCAATGTGTCTGCTGTGTCTACTCTGCATGTCTACTCTACATGTTGCTCTGGCACAAGTCCACCTGGTCATTGAGGCTCAAGCTGTCAAGCTGTCATTCACGTTGAAGTTGTCAAGCTGTCATTCACGCTGAAGCTATCATGCAAGATGTGTGTTTTAGGCCTGCTGTCATTCAAGCTGTGTTTCAGGCAGGCCCAATACAGAACCAGAAGAAGCTAACAAACATTGGTAAAATCAATACATACCTGAGTAGAGCCATCCCTTCGCAGAGCTTGCTTTTCTGTTTCTCTGTGTTAGGGGGCAATCATTCTGTAACGCTGCAATTCTCTGAATCAGCGGTGGGCTGAGATTCATCCATATCCGTAGAATCACCTAGAGCGAAAGCGTGGCTGCAATAATCACGGAACCCATCTTCGCGTTGCTTACAAGGGAGTTTTGGGGGCTTACAGCAAGGCAATAGCCACGAAAGCTTACCCTTCCTGTGAGCCCATACCCTGTAACCAGTTCTGGTGGCGTTCGTTCCTGCCGTGTCCTTCCAAGGTAGATGGTATACTCCTGTAGATGGTGCCATTGCTTTGATTGATGGATTCCATCATTTTCACTGGCTTCCCATGGTAAGAAGATCTTAAACTCCATTTAAATCCCTATCTATATTTGGCTGGATTTATTGTTTACCTTACATTGATTACTGGTTCGATTCGCATGTGCCATTTGGGCACTAAGAGGCCCAATGCATACTAAAAGGGATTAAGAACATAATCAAGCAGATTGTGCGATTGAACGATTGGAAGGACTACCCATGGAAACCCAACCCATGAAGACAAAAACTATCACCCCAGGCTTGACGAACTTCACTTACTCCGAAAAAGCTAAAGAAGAGAGCTCATGCAGAACAAAATTAATTCGCTTGCTGGATGGTCAATTTGGGTTCTTTGAGTGGGGTGTAAGAGGGGCTCTGAGAAACAACGATGACACAGGCTGGTGGGACAATAAACAAAGACAACGGTGGGCGAAAGAAAGGGCTTACTTACGTGTGTGCTTCTTGCATGGATAGAGTGCAGGCTGGTGGTGCAGAAGCTTTGCTTTTTAGGTATGCCCCGCTTGTGCTTTGTTCCCACCCATCCATCCTATTTTCGAATAGTGGCAATGCAGTAGGTCTAATGCTATAGGCTTGAATGTTGTAGGAATGAAAAGAAATCATATTAGGATCAGAGAAGAGTGAATCTATTCATGATTCTAGTCAGAGCACCAAACAATCAGAAATCAATATGGTTCTTAACTACCGACTCCTTTTCTCATGTTGCTTCTCCAGCGGGCAATCCTCACACGGATCCCATAGATCCGCCAACCGTAATATGAGATCCACTAGATTCTATCTTTTCTCCTTGCATTTCATACAAAACTACGCATGAGGTGATCTATTTGGCTGCCTTATCAGCATTATTTACTGCCCTTCATTTTCTTGCTTGCCTAGGCTCTTTAGTGAGCAGACAAGTGGAAATGACAGGGTGTAGCAGAGAGTAAGCAACTTGGATTTGAAACTCCAGTCAATTTATGGCTCCTCTGCGAGTAAGGAGGAAACTTTATCTCCGTACTTGCTCATCCATCTGCGCCTTTCGAGAGATTTTCAAATCTCCCCCTTCAATCCGAAACCCGGTTTCTCAAGGTATTTCAAGCCTAAACTTATCATCTTAATCTTCACAATTAAAAAAATCTAAGATACCTAGGACCTTAGCCGCTTAAGTCCAAATCTGTTTTGAAACTCTCAGTATTCTTACTCTCTATTGATTTTAGTATTTATGTTATCTAATCCCTAGTTTTTTTCATTTATCCATACTCCTCCAGCTTCCTTCATTTTTTGGCTTTGGCGTTCTGCCCATGGTTATTGAATCAACCAGTTTACAAATATTCTTATGACAGGAGATCATCACCAAAATAGAGGTGCCAGTGCACAAGTGGGTAGCATGCAATAACTGCATGAATAACTGCAAATATAGTTTTAGTTTTCATGCATCTGTCAAATAGCACAAAGGCAAACTACCCCTCCAGGTGTCCATAAGGTGCATTGTCTCTGGATGGCGATGCAGGCGGTCGTTTTATTCTCTATCTCAGGATTTTCGCTCACTGACGTTGTGCCGGCCACCACCTGCAATGCAATCTAAGGGACCAGTTATCTTTGTTGAGACTCATTAAAAAGAAACAACGATTTACTGCACTTTATATCTCAAACATTAAAAAAAAAAAAAAAAAAAAAAGTGACTTGAGGCTGCATTAACTATTTATAATATGCCACAGGCTCTTCCCACCATAAAAACGATCAAGAAAACCAACAAACTTCCTCTATCACGTCATCTCCGTTGTTCTGTTGAGGTCTCCATAAATGAAGGCTTGTCTTGTGTTGAAAAGAATCGCCTAGTATAAACTTCAAAAACTTTTTTAGTTTAATTTTCCTCTCTCATCAAGAATGCGTCAATACACCATTAGGGTCTACACCAAAAGGTGCAAAGACATGTTGATAGAAGTGTAAATGAATATAATATATCTTTTTTTAATTTTTTCACTGGGTTATGTTGTTTCATTTTTTGACTTGGTTGTAGTCTAGATTTTGAAATACAAGTGTTGGTATTAAAAAAATAATAAAACATAAAATGTTTAATGGAGCACCCAAATCCAATAGCATATGTACCAAACCATACGAGAAGATGATATTTTCTAAAACTTGAGTTATAGTAAGAATTCTCCGCGACTTGTTACAATCATACCCACAACATAACAGAGTGTGTGAGTGATGGATGGTAGGGAATCATCAGTCTGCTAGGACAGACTACACAGTTAGATCAAATCACTGATAGGGGAATAGCTATAGCTCTAACCCTGGAGGCGCTTCTACGTCATCCTCCTCCTTGTTGTTTACATCATCCATGTCATCATGTGATCATTCAGCCGGCGTAACCCCATCTAGAGAACTTCTCGTTTCAATCCTTTCTTCTACGTCTTTATTTCTTCTGTAGCTACATCACCACTTAAATCTGTTTGTGCAAAAACAGAATTAGTTATGTTGAAGTCCTCCCATTGGAAGGAAGGTTTCCAGGGCGATGTACTGCTTTGACCAGCATCTGACTAGCCTTGTGGCTATTGCATGAGGGGAAGGGCCATCTAACATTTGATCTCCCTTCACTGCATTTAATACCTCCTCCTGCGCCTATACTACTACCACTGAAATTCATGCTCTTTCTTTTCAAGAGTTTCTTTGTTTCTTCAACTCCGTCTAACAAAGCCATAAATTCCTCCACGTCGTCTTCATTGTCCAAAGTTGTCTGGGGGCATTTGAATCTCTCCTTTTCTTTCTCCTCTTCTTTTTCTGTTTTAATTTGTGACACTTCCTCTGATTGGTTTGGAAAGCATACTGCTGCTTCGAGCGGAATCTATTTGGAAACCTCAGAATTCATGTCCATGCTTTTAAATCCTTTCTTTTAATAATCTTTTTCCCTTATTCAAAACACCACAATACATTAATCAATCTAAGCAATTGACAAAATATAGTGTATATATTTAAGCAAAGAGACATGGGTCTTTCATAATTTAGATCATACCAGAGTATTGTCGCAACCAATTCGATTTTAAAGGCAAATGGAAATTGCTAATGTGCTTGTGGTTGGCATGTAACGTATTAGTAAAATTAAAGAAACTTCTCACAAGCTATACAGAAAAAGTATAAGGGATATTTTTCAATGGATAATGTTTTAATGTGAATGTGCTTTGGCCTGAGAAGTTTGTTAAAGAAAAGTGTAAGGTTTTAATTTACTAATTTGATTTACTAATTTGAGTTTCTTCCTAATGTTTGAGAAGTTTGTTAAAGAAAAGTGTAAGGTTTTAATTTACTAATTTGATTTACTAATTTGAGTTTCTTTCTAATGTTTGGCATAATTTTCATATTGCGTATTAGTTGTAGCAAATTGGCTTTTGCATGCATTCACAGTTAATGATCTAAGACGGTTTACCCAATTGAATAATCTGTTGATTCAATACCTATAGATTTAGCTTCCCCCTTGCCAAGTCTACTAAGAAACTCCTAATCGTCTTGCTAGGTCTAGTTCTAATCGGTTGATTCAATACCTACAGATTTAGCTTCCTCCTTGGCAAGTCTACTAAGGAACTCCTAATCGTCTTGCTAGGTCTAATTCTAATATTTTTCGTCCAACCATAGGCAAGGACTAGCTACCTTGCAAAGCCTCTTGTTTAATAAATGTGATTAATATAAGACCATCCACTTATATTATACACACCCACAACTTTAATATAATGTTTTTTCAAAATTTATTGATTTAAGAACCTTAAGAAATTCCTCTAAAAATGAAGTATACAAAACAAATTAAATATGTTTCAAGAAAGGTCAATTAAAAATTTAAATACATAAATAAAAGAGCTTTGCCATCAATATTCCAGAGATTTTCTTAAGATTATTTT
>APFE030646357.1:46672-87150 GCA_000404065.3 Pinus taeda
TTATTATAATTAAAATTAATTAAATTTTTGTTTAATTTTTTTTCGAAAAAGTTTATATTTTCTTCACTGTCCTACATAAATATAAAATACTACTTTTCCACTCTAAAATACATAAATATTACCCATTATAATGCAAGCACTCCTCGACATTTGGAAATATAGCAAGTGGCGTGTGCATTAGGTTTGTTCCATGGACATGCTAAATTGTGTCAAACGTTTTTGCTCTTTTTGATATCTGAAATAAAATTATAAATTTTAATGATTTAAAATGTTTTAATGCCTATAAGAATCCAAACAATTCAAAACAATAAAACAAAAATTGAAACTCTTCAATTCAACTTACAACTTGACACGCCGGCTTCGTCGAATACGGCGCGATAAAATAACATGCCCAGAGATATTTCCCACACGTTTGCCGAATTTAATTTCTTTAGTTGAAATAAATATCAACACCGTGAAAAGCCAACAAAATATCGGAGTAATCTGTGTAATATTGGAGTGTAAATTTCTCATTCTTGCAATTATAATAATTAGAGAAATCCAACCAATCTGATTCGTGGTGGAGTTAGTGGAGTAAGTGTCCAGAGAATGTCGACATCAGCCAATGAACATCATTGATAGTGGGCACTGGGTGGATTGAATCAACTTTATGCAGGCGTCAAAGTCGTCGGTACACTCATCTGCATCCGCGTTTGGAGTCTTTCGTTGCGTTTTTCGCAACTATCTCGATTGTGGACACCTTCTTCCTAAATGTGTTATGTATCATCTACATATACTGGTATGCCTCATCTTCTCACATCAAACCAACTATCCCCAAGATTTCCTCTCCAATACTCTCAGAGGCCAAGAGTTACCGCTCTTTCGCACATAAATCCGTCATTATTCCCTTCAATCAGGCTAGCGCTGAGAGGAAATACATAGATCGATTTGTAGAGAGAGGTGGGTTATATAAAGCTTGAAATCAAGAAACATAAATCAATGGGGAATCACCTGTGCTTTGCTAAACCGTACAGAACCACTGCGGCAGTGAAAGTCATACGGTGGAGCGATGGTAGCATTGAAAAATTTGGGGAGGCAATTAAGGTGGGAGAGCTTATGGTGGAAAATCCCCAACAATTCGTGTGCCATTTCAGTGATCTCCAAGCAGGGTGTAACGACCAGAGGTCTGGGCGCTCCGCACGACGGAAGGCGGCGCGAACGATGGCAAATATACCCACTCACCCAAACGACCGATTGGAGACCCGACACGAAACAAGCAAAGTGGGCGCACGTAACCGGTTGGGCGACACCCCGAACGGGTGGGCAAACAAGCGAACGGGAGACACGATGGATGGGCGCACATGAAGAGACGACTTGACGAAAATTGGACCCAAGTGTGGGCGCACGGGAAGTTTAAACGTTTCATGCGTGGGCGGCTTCGTGCACGAAGGCCGACCCGCAACGAAACGACACCCACACGCAAGACGGGTTGAACGAAGAGTCACGTCGGCCGAGCGCTAAACGAAATGGATCGACCGATATTTGGAGGTCGGCTTGGGGGCCGACGCCCCTCATATGAAACGGTGGGTTCCTATATAAAGACGAGGATGGCGAAGTCATAAGGCATCGAATCCGAGTTGGTAAATCACTCACTCAACAAGTCTTCGAGCCAAGGATCCTTCGCAAAAGGCAAAGAGTGCGAAATGTGAAGGAGCAGCTCCACCGAAGTGGAGAAGAGGTCGGGGAAAGGCGCAGTGCAACTGTGGCCGTGGGTGAACGAAGAACCAGGTGAACGGTTCGTAAACACAGTTCGGTGGGACGGTCGTAAGGACGAACACCGGCGCAAACCTTGAACGACCGCAGGTCGTTCGAACAGTTCGACGAAGTGGGTTAAGGCCGCAGGTCTTTGAACAGCGCACAGGGTTGAACTTGGCGGCAGGCCAACACGACAGCAGGGCGCTTTGAGCGCACGGTGAAACGACGGGACAGTCAAACCAAACGAAAGCCCGGTTCTGGGCAGGAGTAAACGACCGTAGGTCGTGCAGGTTGAAAGGTCTTGTTGTATCGCCCGACGGGCACAACCCGGTTGTAAATTGTAACCTGTTTATTATTATTGGTTGAACAGTTTGGGCGCAACTCGGTTAGAGTTGGCGACCCGCCCGTGCATATCATTGTGTTATGTGGATTGTTGATTATTGCTGTTATGTTTATTATTGAACGATGATATAAACTAAATGATTGGTAATTAAAGATCATAATTAATGTTTGTATATCGGTTATAAGGAGAATATCACAGTGGATAAGACATAACATAACACGGTTAAGTATAAATTAGTGTTGGGAGTTTGGAAAGAGGCGTAGGCTACCTTGCCCGAAACCCGGCAAAGGTAGTGCCGCACGGCCAACGCGAAGAAAAAAGTAGCGTGGGCGTGACAGATGGTATCAGAGCTCAAGTGGAGCTGGTGAACGAGACAGTGACAGGGTTGAAGAAAAGCGCACGGTTGACGGGTGAACAGGCTAGCAAACGGTGAATGGTGGGAACCAGATCACAAAAGAGGATGGCTGCCAGTTCTCAGGCCGGAAACCACATAGCAAAAGATGAGTCAAGAGAAACGACACCCGAGTTCGTTGACAAGGTGATCGAACGGGTGGACGGCCTAGAGAACTCTTGGAACCAAGAAGTGACATCCTTGAGGAAGGAACGAGATGACATGATCGAGGAGCTCAAGACTAAATATGAGTACGAAGATCTTTGGAATACTCAGCTTGAAGAAAGGGTGAAAGAGGTTGAGGAGTCAAGAGACCAAGGAATTGCAGAGATTGCGAACTTGAAGGCGGCCCTCAACAAAGCAGTTCAAGCTCTTGAAGTAGCCCAGGATGAAATAGTGGTGCTGAAGAGAGCTGTGAGACACAACTCGGGTGGAGGAGTGCCTCACGTAAAAGTCAAAGAACCGGAATCCTACGACGGAGCAAGGAGCGCAAAGGTTCTCGGGAACTTTTTATGGGATATGGAGCAGTACCTCGAGAGGTTAAACTTGACCCAGGGCGAGGCACAGGTCAAGGTGGCTGCCCAATTCCTGACAAACGATGCAAAGATGTGGTGGAGAAGGAGGGCGGATCAGGTTGCTAACGACAGCGCAGAGGACATCACCTCCTGGGATGACATGAAGAAGGCCATGCAAGCTCACTTTAGTCCACAGGATGAGACGTGGGAAGCAAGGTCCCGAATCAAGTACATCAAACAAACAGGGAGTCTACAAGCATACCAGCAGGAGTATTCAAGTGCAGTTTTGGAACAGCCCGACATGTCCGAGAAAGATAAAGTCTTCAACTTTATCATTGGACTAAAGCCGTGGGCACGGAACGAAGTAAAAAGGCAGAGAATCCGAACGCTTGAAGAAGCTTTTGCAGCGGTTGACAGACTTGTGGACCACTACGACGAAACTTCCAATGAGAAAAGGAAGCCAGAGAAACCAAAGGAAAAGAAGAAAGAAAGCAATTCAAGGGGGGAGAGCTCGGCTAGGGAGAAAAAGCCCTTGAGATGCTGGATATGCGAAGGACCGCATATGGCAAAGAATTGCAGCTCAAAACCAAAGGTGACAGCAGCCGTTCAGGAAGAGGAAGAAGAGGACACATCTGTTGGTATGATGCAGATTCTCGGGGCCTCGGCAGCGGCAGAAGCTACCTCCAGAAGAAATCCCGAAAGAAACAGGTTGGAGTATGTGAACATGAAGATTGGCGGAGTCAAGGTACTCACGATGGTGGACAGCGGAGCAACACACAACTTCATGAGTGAAGACATTGTAAGGAAACTAGGTCTAAAATTTGTGCCCGTGGATGCACACATGAAGACCGTAAATTCCCCTCCAACGGCAATTTTGGGTGTAGCAGAAAAAGTAGAGACGGTACTGGGTGACTGGTCAGGGAAAGTGGACTTCACCATAGTCCGGATTGACGATTACGAGGCAGTGTTGGGGATGGAGTTCATGAAGCAGCATGAAGCCATGATAGTGCCTCACATGAGGAAACTTTACATCTATGATGGAAGGTCGGATGTGCCAATAGGAGTTCCTACTATGGGCGTGACCAAGAGAGATCATAGACTGGGAGGAATGCAGGTGGAAAGAAACGAAGAGGCGAACAAGAAACTTGCCAATATGGAAGAGAGGCTCGCCGAACAAAACTTAGTCATCGAGGCACTCTCGAACAGCATCCTAGACTTGACAAGGAGGCTGGAGAGGATAGAAGAAGAAGATGAGATGGATGAGGTGTATGCTAAACGGACAGCTCAGGAGGAGGACCAAGAAGCATACTTGCGTCGGTTAGAGATGGAGGATCCAGATGCATGGGTCGAATGGGTTGGTAGAGATCCCCCGGGATCACCTTCCTTAAAATCTGCTTAGAGAGGACAAAGGCCCGGGCTCACCGTTGGCTGCTCAAGACAGTGAGCCCGTATGGAGATTGGGCAGGTTGGTCCGATTGGCAAACGAATTGTGGGGTTCCCACAAGGATTGAACCAAGGACCGAAACAAGAAGTGTTGCTAAACACTGCACGAGGTCCACACATGGTGACTTGGAGGTCCGAAGGATTGAGAAGCCTGGTCGATATACGACTTGATGTAGTATGGGATACATACTCCCGAACAGTGCACAGGATCACAGAACGGGAGGGCGACTTGGTACGGAACGCCGAAGAGTGCATGATGGTGTGGAGGTTGTCGGGACGACAACGGAATAAGGTGGGGGAGGATGTAACGACCAGAGGTCTGAGCGCTCCGCACGACGGAAGGCGGCCCGAACGATGGCAAATATACCCACTCACCCAAACAACCGATTGAAGACCCGACACGAAACAAGCAAAGTGGGCGCACGTAACCGGTTGGGCGACACCCCGAACGGGTGGGCGAACAAGCGAACGGGCGACACGATGGATGGGCGCACACGAAGAGACGACATGACAAAAGTGGACCCAAGTGTGGGCGCACGGGAAGTTTAAACGTTTCATGCGTGGGCGGCTTCGTGCACGAAGGCCGACCCGCAACGAAACGACACCCACACGCAAGACGGGTTGAACGAAGAGTCACGTCGGCCGAGCGCTAAACGAAATGGATCGACCGATATTTGGAGGTCGGCTTGGGGGCCGACGCCCCTCATATGAAACGGTGGGTTCCTATATAAAGACGAGGATGGCGAAGTCATAAGGCATCGAATCCGAGTTGGTAAATCACTCACTCAACAAGTCTTCGAGCCAAGGATCCTTCGCAAAAGGCAAAGAGTGCGAAATGTGAAGGAGCAGCTCCACCGAAGTGGAGAAGAGGTCGGGGAAAGGCGCAGTGCAACTGTGGCCGTGGGTGAACGAAGAACCAGGTGAACGGTTCGTAAACACAGTTCGGTGGGACGGTCGTAAGGACGAACACCGGCGCAAACCTTGAACGACCGCAGGTCGTTCGAACAGTTCGACGAAGTGGGTTAAGGCCGCAGGTCTTTGAACAGCGCACAGGGTTGAACTTGGCGGCAGGCCAACACGACAGCAGGGCGCTTTGAGCGCACGGTGAAACGACGGGACAGTCAAACCAAACGAAAGCCCGGTTCTGGGCAGGAGTAAACGACCGTAGGTCGTGCAGGTTGAAAGGTCTTGTTGTATCGCCCGACGGGCACAACCCGGTTGTAAATTGTAACCTGTTTATTATTATTGGTTGAACAGTTTGGGCGCAACTCGGTTAGAGTTGGCGACCCGCCCGTGCATATCATTGTGTTATGTGGATTGTTGATTATTGCTGTTATGTTTATTATTGAACGATGATATAAACTAAATGATTGGTAATTAAAGATCATAATTAATGTTTGTATATCGGTTATAAGGAGAATATCACAGTGGATAAGACATAACATAACACGGTTAAGTATAAATTAGTGTTGGGAGTTTGGAAAGAGGCGTAGGCTACCTTGCCCGAAACCCGGCAAAGGTAGTGCCGCACGGCCAACGCGAAGAAAAAAGTAGCGTGGGCGTGACACAGGGCGTCGCATCGCAGCACTCCGTGCTGAGGAGGATTTGGCGTTGGGGGACGTCTATGTTCTTCTGCCAATGCAAAAATATTTGCGGTGTGTACTGTCGTCTTCTGACATGGCCTCGCTTAATTTGTTAGCTTCTCAATGCAACCTCGCCCATAGAAAGCACTCCTGTAACTCTCGAGTATTTCCAGCCGTTGGTACTGCCGATTTATCTGATTTTTCTTCAAACAATGGCTGTGCCGAAAAGACAAAGCAATTGCAAACAAAATTAACAGATCGGTTGGTGGTGCCAAAGTTGGAGTTAAATGAAGATGAAGAGCAGGCGCCGAAGTTGGGGTTGGGGTTGAGCCAGCACAGGTTACGCAGTCTTAGGTATTGGAAACCAGTGCTCGAGACAATAAATGAGTCCCCGCGAGTTCGCACACGGTAAAATCGCGGAAGCTCTCTCACAACACTGAGCAGTGAGGTCTCCCCCTCACGGGATTTTGATGGAGCTCGTTCTTTCCCACATCACATCTGAGAAATTATGGAGCAAAGATTGCGCCAACGCAACCTCCGAACCATCCCGAACCAAACCAAGTTTGTGGGAATTGCATTCAGATGTCTAAAAGTTTTTTAACATTATACCCAAATTAAATTTCCACAAACTAAAAGTTGACTCAAGAATGGCAACTTTCACTTTTGGTTTACCCGAGTTAATATAGGGATGTCAAGATTGGGAACAATCTACATACTCATTGGAATAACCATTTTTTCTAAATAATTTGTATGTATTTATAAAAGGTGCTTTTAAAGCGTATACAATTTAAAGTGATCTTAATGATGGTATGATTATAAGGATATTTCATAAATTTTGGTTCTATAAATGATATTGAAAGTTAATTAAAGTTTGAAATACTTTTATACTTTTTATTTATTTATTTCAATTTTAAAGTGGAGTAAAATTTGGTTTCGATAGTGATTTTTTAATTTTGCTGATTTTTTTTTAAAGGAATTTGAAATTAAGAATGTTTGAATTTTTTTTGAGGGCTAAAATCGATTCAACACCCGCTAAAACACTTAAAGTTTTTAAATTTGATTTCAATTTTTATTTTTTATTTTTTTTCCAGAACTAAATCCTAACATGTTTAAGCTTTAAAAATGGAATAAATTAATTATTAATGTATGACATATATATATATAATATATTATAATTAGCCAATATTATAAATAATGTGAAACTACACAAATCATATCAGTGAATGTGGTTGGTGTAAGTCTCTTTATATCAAACCATAATTTTAATATAATATTTTTTCCAAATTTATTAGTATGAGAATATTAAGAAATTACTTTGAAAATAAAGTTTACAAATCAAATTAAATATATTGCAAAAGAGGCTAATGAAAAATTTAGAAGCACAAGTAAAATATCTTTGGCATTAATATTTGAGAAATTTTCCTAAAATTATTTTGGTGGCAATTTATTGAGTAAATTATTATTTAGAACATAACCTACTCTAAACAATACTTTGCTAAACTGAAAATTGCTTTATGAAAAATCAACCCTATTGAATTTAAATATTTACAATCAACCATCGAAATAATTAAATTTAAGAGGATTAAATTAAATAATTATAATTAATTTTTTTTTTTTCTTCACTATACAAATGAAAATTCTAATATTTTTTCCACTCTAATACATAAATATAAAGTACTATCAGGCTAAATTTTTTATTAATTGTAAAATACATAAATATCACGAACTATGAGGCAAGCAGTAACTGTAAAATACATAAATATTATCACAAAAATGCAACCATTCCTCGGCATGAGGAGATACAAGTCAGGCGCGTGGATTAGGGTTTTGTGCTTTCTAGCCTAACCTCTTGACTTTATGAAGTATAATCAAATAAGTAAATGTTTCAATCTGTGGAGACCAAGCACAAGCACATTGACATACGACTAATACTCATAAATAACGTTGTTTTACTATACTGCCCATAGCGCGTAGCACTCCATATGGAGAAAGAATGAAAACGTGAATGTTCGAAAGAGAAATGGGATTTTGATTGAACTATGCATGTATGCTTGCTTAAAGGTGGTGTGCTGATAGCAGTGCTTACTTATCTGTGTTGGGATCATTCCAGTTATCCCATCCTTGGGAGAACAATAATCTACGTAAGCCATGTGGGTGATTGTGTTTGGTTTACCTACAATATAGTTTTTCCATTACTACACACAAAATATGCAATCGTAAAACAATATACCCAGAAATCTGCAATCATAAAAAATAGAAAGATGTGCTGAAATCCTCTCTGGCATATCTTGACCTTGTGGAAAGATTCGTTGGTTGTTAATTAAAAGAATTCTTTAGTTTTTCTCAAGAAGAAAAAACACACTATCTTATATTAATAAAATAAGAGGGTGGTTACAAATGCGTGAATTTAGAACTCCCCATTCCTGAGAACATCACAGAAAGTAGAAACGAAAAAAGGTGGACAAGGGATTACATTAGAAATATCATGTGCCAAAAACAAAAGTCCCTAACAACCGTTATGGTAGAAAAGAAAATAGAGACAAATAATAAATCCTAAAGAAGATTTAACTTGATGAACCCTTTGTTCAAAGAAGATTGGAAGGATTAAGATAGAAGACGAGTAAAATGGGTCGAAGAGAGAGGAGAAAAGTAGAGGTGTTTTCAAACCAATGCATCTACTGGGGAATATTTTTGGTCGTCATTGGTCCAATCGGAAGAAGAAGGAAGTTTCATGGATGCCTTCTTTGATCTTATCATAAACTATTTTTGGAGTTGAAGCCTTATTTTGAAATATTATTCCATTGTAATCTTAAACGGTATTACATAACAATAACCCTTCTATAAGGCACCATGCTCTGTTTAGAATAGGATTCTAAAATTCCATGTTTTACCATAGTTCAATTATAAGCCAAAGTTTGGACTATTTATATGATTTTTTGAATACTAATAATACATGATTCCGTAACTCATTAGAGAGTTAGGAAAAAAATTAAATACATGTTTAGAATGTTTTGAATTATCTTAACGGAGGAAATGAATGGATAGTCCTTCAAAGCCCTTATAATTATATTTCACATTATAGTCTTTTTGTGCACCACTAGCTAAAGGATGAGAGAAATATTTGGCAACAATTTATATCCCATATTTTTTCCAAATGTCTTGCTATGACAATGAATCATAGTCTTTGTTAGAGAGTAGGCTTTTTTTGACCAAGAGGGAGCACTGTGATCGATAACTCGACTTCAGTCTATCTTTTCATTTTGAGATAAAAAATTTCCTCTAAGGGATCGCCAAAAAGGTGGCCAGTGAATTGAATTTGATAAAGAAGGCAAATAATATGGATAGAGCAAAGAGTTTTGTGTTGAATTTTTTAGTAATTAACTACATATTTCTTTTGGGAGAACATTGTAATTTTGATATCAACTAAAGTATCTTTTGTCACATCTTTTAGGATTTCATTCCATGAGTCGTCTTAGAAAAGAGCAAATTTCCCGTTTATCAATTTTTTTATGTAATACCCTCCTCTCACATCTACCCAAGCAACTGACCAGCTAGGGTGCACATGCGATGAGAGACCACTATGATATGAATCGACCTCCCAAGTCATGTTAGAGGAGTGGAACCGATGGAAACACACCATACAGACATTCAACATCAACATTAAAACCCTCAGGAATCAATCCAACCTTTTTGCAAACCAATCCTTGGGTCCCACTGAGATTTTGGACCACTTAACCTTTAACGCTCTGATGCTATGCACATGTCAATGTCTAGGGACGGCTGGACACTCTCCCAAGCCTGCAAGCCAGTGTCCAAGGACTATTTTGCACAATATGAGCCACTTTTTAGGCCGAGAGCCCAGGTCACTGCCCAGAATTGAATGACATCTTTAGAACAGTAAAATACCAAGGAAATGACAGTACAAATGAAATTACTTGAATAAGACCTTGATTGGTCCCCTACCAGCCATGATAGACATTTTGTCAAACATATCACAAATATGTAATCTATAGGTGTAAATAAAAGATTTGAGCATAGGAGTCTCGTACTTCTCCTACTAGCCATGATAGACATTTTGTCAAACATATCACAAATATGTAATCTATAGGTGTAAATAAAAGATTTGAGCATAGGAGTCTCGTACTTCGCTTAGAATCACTAAAAAGCATTGATGCCTCAACACATTAACTTCCATTTCATCCATTACGTCATAGATACAATGTTCATTAATTTACGAGTAAAAACATGATGAGAGTCCCACATAGCTACTGTCATAAAATTCAATTGATGAGAGTCCCATATTTGATGTGTGCTTGTTTGTGATTGCAGGTTCTTAAAAGGAAACTCTTTTGGAGCTATTGGAGCATGGTTGCCACAAACTAGCGTTGGACTTAAGGTAGGGTCTAAAACACCTCTTTAGCTTTTATTAATGAATCGCAATACGTTTAGAGAGAGGTAGATTTTCTTGTCCTGCTTGTTGCTAGATATCTATTGATACTAGGGAGATCGGTGTTGTCTGCAAGAACGATTTATCTGGCCAACGCTCATGGATAAGGAATTGTCATCCAACCAAATTTGAGTTTGTCTACTACTCATATACCACATAGCAATAACATAAAACTGTGCAGTAAAATATCTATCATTTAAATACATAGAACATTGTGTTTGTTATAATTGTTTTTTAATTAAAGTGTATTAATATTCCCAAAACTAATTGAAAATTTTATAAATATTCAGCATACAACATATCTATTTAATTACTTAATTTAATAACATTGTTTAATAATGGCCTAATTTAAATTACTTTATATGATTAAGGAAAAAGAAAAATATTTTTTTGTTGTCTACAACCTCCTTTCTACAAAACATAAAGTGATTCTATAAATAGAGGACCTTTGATCTAAGGTATCTACATAACTTTCTATTTATTAAAACTTGGTAAATAGATAATCTTTTAAATCACAATTTGTATTACTTAAATTACCATTTAAAAAATTATTTATTATCTACAAATGTTAAAATTCCATTTTAACATTACAATTAAAATAATTTTTATGTTAAAATTTGTAAAAATGAAAAATAATACTACAGACGCTTTCTTTATATATATATATATATATATATATAAAAATATAAATTAAATCAAACCAATGAAACCATGCCATTAATAGATTATTTAAAAATAAAATATAATAATATTTATTGTGTTTGTTTTAGGAGTTGTTTATAATGTGACTTTTTAGAGATTCCGATGACGGAATCTGGCGGAAGAAATGAGGTTAAATCTTGATTTTTAGCAGTTAAAATGGTTTTTTAACTGCATATTTGGATTTAACGCCCTGAAAAACCCCTGGGAGCCATTGATTGTGCAGAAACTAGCTATCAAACTTGGGATTCCAATGAATTGATGCTGGATTTTGACCGGAAAAATCCGCAGGAAAGGCTTTCAAAAAATCTCGTTATAGATTACTGCTTTGTCTTATGAGCATTCAAATTTCATTGGAATATTTTTCATATTTTTGTGAATGCGTACAAACGAAACAATCGAATTTGATGAATTCAATTTGGCCCGGGCGGAGGAAATATTGATAGTATTAAATCGCATCGGCTTGTCATAACTCACTTAGTAGTCTTCATGTACTGCTCTTATTTATTGTAATAAACAATGTGCCATAAAAGTGTGAAGGTTTCATCCAACTCGCCATGAATTTTATTTATTGTAATAAATAATGTGCCATAAATGTGTGAAGGTTTTATCCAACTTACAATGAATCTTGATTCCTAGGTATAGTTCACTTCAACTAATTAAGTTGAAATTGATGTGTTAAATATAGTGTATTTTCACATATTTTTTTATTGTTAACAATATTAAAATACTATAAAAAAATTCCACTAAATATTTTGTTAAATAAGAAAGAGGATTGATATGTTAAATATAGTGTATTTTTACATTTTTTTTATTATTCACAATATTAAAATACTATCAAAAAATTTCACTAAATGTCTTGTTAAATAAGAGAGAGGCCGGGAAAATAGAAAATAAGTCATTGAAAATATAATTCGGAAATCATAACCATAATTCATGCTATCATAATATTTAAGAGATACCTTAATGCCATTAAAATAACAAAAACAAATTGTCTACTTCTTAAATTCGTGTGAAATAAATTGTGAGCTTTCTACAATGTTTCTAGGAAATTTAGGCCATAAAACAATATTATTAAAATGACTCAAAAACAAATTGTCCACTTATTAAGTTACCTAAAACAAATTGTGAAGGTGCAAATGCTTTTTACAAAGTTTCTACAAAATGTAAGAAAAGATATATGTACTTGCTTATCAAAATTCTACTACAAAGTTTCTACTAAACATATGATAAAAAAAATTGTACTCCCTAGTCAAAATTCTTTCACAATGTTTCGACCAAATTTAAGTGAAAAACACTATTAAAAAGAATTTCTTCCAAGAGATATATGTGAAAATATAATCCAAATTAATTAAGGTAATGTAACATCTTAATTAAACTTCAAATTTAAATATATATTGGTTTTACATTTCATCCCTCACTCAACGAGTTCATAACATGATTACTCTTTAATATGGAATTTGCATGAGCACCACAAATCCAGTATAAGTAGGTAAAAGTAACTATTAAGTAGCAAGTGAATGATAATTAGCATATTGTCTTTTCATTTATTATTTTGTAGATTAAATATTATACAATTTTTATTATTGTCTCAGTTTTCTTAATCATTGAAAAATACCATTTCAAATGTTTTTGATCGTGTGTTGACAGAGTATAAGGAGATGGTCTTGACCTGTGTAATATTTTAGGATTCCACAATTAAGTTCTCCCTATTTGCAATTAAGCATATTGTACTTTTTGGAATTGTACTGTATCAAAAGAGTACTTTGTAACCAACAACAAGTAGAACCTTATGGCTCAGACCATAATGGAAACTAGCAGAATCGTAATAAAGACGTGGAGAGTGATTAGAAACTCAAGAATTATCTTTCATTCCATAATGGAAACTAGCAAAATCGTAATAAAGACGTGGAGAAGGAAAGTGATTGGAAACTCAAGAATTATCTTTCATTCATTACTCCATGTATTGATGACCATTGTTGTGGAATTTAATGCAAGAGGTGTGTAGGAATTTAATTACCTAAGCACTGACTATGTAAATGATTACATAATAAGAGCCAATGCAACTAAGCCAGTCATCATTAAAAAAATCAAAATTAATATAATTAATCAAATATATTTTTTTTGTAAAGTTAACCTTACAAATTTGCATTTGATTTTTTTGGTCAAAGAACAACTATTTCACATTCAACGCATTTTCGAATGTGTTATACCTTCCCTACGATAGGGATAACAATGGTTACTGTCTTAATAATTAATTATATGTCATGGATATGCTAAATTAATTGTCTTGCACAATATGATATAAATACAAAAAGTGTTAGGTGTTTTGGTTTTTTAAAGTTTGAAATAAGATTATAAATTTTATTTATTTAAAATGTTTAAATATATATTTGATCCAAATGGAAAATGGCATCCACCCATGGAATTCATCAACCCATGTTGTTCATTCGCCCATGGAATTTACCCATTATATTGTAAGTGGCATCCCCCCATGGTATTGTAAGTGTCATCCACCCATGGTATTCATTCACCCATGGTATTGTGACATCCTCCCATGGTATTCATTCACCCGTGGAATTTACTTATGATATTGTAACCAAAAAAGGCTATAAGTAACAAGTTGAATTTTGTAAAATGACAGATTGTCCGCAACAATGTAGAATTTATAGTTATTATTTGTTTTAATAAAAAAAGTTTCTTTGTGTTTTTCTTATTGGGTGTTCTATTTTTTTTCTTCTGGCATTTCACTTTTCAAATCTTGTATGCCTCCGCCCGAGATCCATTTCAATCTTTTAGATCTTGGGGGCCTCCCCCCATGATTCGGATTAGTGGTATCAGAGTCAGGCTATGATTTCATGGGAATGAGGGTTTGATGCATATTTCAGTTTCAAATATTTGCAACAATATTCAACAAACCTCAGGCATGTGCTATGACCTCGACAAAGCACTTTTTTGTCAAAGCGAGAATTTTTTTTTTTTTCATTTTTTTGCAGAAATTTTTTTTGGGTGGTGAGTTTGGAGATAAAATTTGAAATTTTTAGTGACAAATTTACCAAATAACATATCTGGATTCCTTGTGAAAAAATACCTAAATTAAAAAAAATAATTTATCGAATTGAAGTCCAGATGAGGGAGATACCACTTATTTAGAAACAGCGATATTGTAGATATTTTTCTAATGACAATTTGTGGATTGTGGCTCTCTTATAATTTTTTTTTTGTGTGTAGAATTTCAGAAAACTGATTATATATTGAGCTCCTTTTGAAAAATTACCCAATTTCAAAAAAACAATTGGTCAAATTGGAGTTCAGATGAGGGAGATATCACTCATTTAAAATCAGCTATTTTTTCACAACTTTTGTGATGGAGAAACAATTGCAACACGAATTTGAGTTTCAAGAGTGCCTAGATAGGGATTTGAAAGACATCGAAATATGCAGAATGGTAATTATGTTTCCAAAAACAGTTTATAATAAATCATTTGAGTTATATTCACCGATTTATGTCCATTTTAAATCTGCAACAATATTCAGAGCGAGTTCCTTTAGAGACGTGCCCTCCCACCCTACTTTGGTAGGCACCTGCTTCACATTCATTAGTTTCAGCATAGAAGTATCTAGCTTGGATTCTTTATAGATGTACCCTCCCACCCCAGGCTATGTGGGCGCCTGCTACTTTATCAATAGTCAACATCACGGTTATGGATCAACCACACAAAATCCTTGTCATAGAAGTCCATTTTCTAGGCCGCACACTGTTAGTATCATAGTTGGTTGGTCACAAGCATTACAAGGTATCTCTATCCTCGGATCCTCATTTTTCATGGTTATGGGTCTTCCAGAAACCCACACTTCATCGAAGTCCATTTGCTAGGTTGCGCACTATCAGTATCACAGTTGGTCACAAACATTACATTGTATCTCTATCCTTAGATCTCTGTTCATCATGGTTATGAATTAACCACACAAAACTCTTATCTTTAGTGGTTTTTCATATTCAACAAAGACTTTGCAGAAAGTAACTTCACGCAATGGGGACCAGAGGGAGGAATGATGCAAATGGAAAATGGCATCCACCCATGGTATTCATCCACCCATGGAATTTACCCATGGTATTGTAAGTGGCATCCACCCATGGTATTTTCCCATGGTATTGTGACATCCATCCATGGTATTTTCCCATGGTATTGTGACATCCATCCATGGTATTCATTCATCCATGGTATTTACCCACACATGGAATTTACTTCTGGTATTGTAACCAAGAAAGGCTATAAGTAGCAAGTCACATTTTGTAAAAGAACAGATTATCCACCACAATGTAGCCTTTGTAGTTATTACTTGTTTTAATAAAAAAAGTTCCCTTATGGTTTCTTTTATTGGGTTTTTTCCTCTTTTTCTTCTGGCATTTCAATTTTTCAGATCTTGGGGGCCTCCCCCCCCAAAGATTCATTTCAGTATTTTAAATCTTGGGGGCCTCCCCCCAAGATCTAGATCATATATAAATCTAAATTATTAAAATTAAAAAATATTTTACAACACTCAAATTCAAGATACAACTTCATATACGCATTTCTTAAAATTTGGTAACATAAAGAGAAACAAATATGTTTAATTGAGGCTAGAGTTTATGGTTTGATTATCTCAGCTAGTGCTTTTGAATCCTCACTTACTTGCAACATATTGTAACAGTCTTAGGGTTTTTATTCGTATCTGCAATTTTTCTATGGGGATGCCAACTAGAGAATGTTAACCCCTTCTTGATTGATAATGTTTTTCTTCTAGCTTCTAGAGGTGGTATTATCCATTTAAGCTTTAGTCGAGCGGTCCCATGCTCCCAAATCATGTGGAATTGCCTTTACGTGAGACTACAGAGGGTACTTTAATGTTTTATGGGTTAATCCTTCATGTAGGGGCCTATCTTCCTCGAATGCCAATGTGGGCCACTCCTTTCCGGGCCATCCCCGAGACTCGTCATTGTGAGTAGAAATGTAGGGCTTTATTGACCATGCTAGACATGAGCAGTGTGCACATACTATTTTGTATGTTTCCGAGGAAGGAGGACAAGGGACTATTCCTAAGCTCGGTGGTGGGAGGTCCAAACAAGAGAGTGCCCAGAAACATATTAAGGCATTGGCATCCATGAAGGAGCTAACCCTAAGCTTAGACATTAATATTGATAGAGTTGATTCCATGTCCAGGAGAGCCATCGAGGGTAAACTCAGTTATATCTTGGTGTCCCATGAACAAATCCTCTCCTAGGTTAGGGTAAGTTAGAAGCCTTTTTTATTTTACCAGTTTTGTTTTTGAGGCTGCTCGGGGCAGAGGATCGAGCGAGGCAAAAATGTCATACTTGCTACCCCATTTGCACTCCGGGTGGGCTGTGGATCAAGCCATTCTAGCCGAGGAGGAGCGCCTCGTCGTCATTCTCTTCAGCCATGACTGGGACGAAACATGTATGCAGATGGACGAAGTGCTGTCATATGTTGCAGAAACTATCAAGAATTTCACAGTGATATACCTGGTGGACATAACGGAGGTGCCTGATTTCAACACCATGGCTTCGCTGCTTCTGGGACCGAGTTCTCGAATTTGCGCTGCGAGTGGAACGACACGGGATGGAGCGACGTGTTTCAGGATGTCTCTCGCATCCACCCTCGCCTCTCAGCTCTTCACAGCTTCCCTTCAACATCAGGGTTCGTACACTGGTTCAACTCAAATCTCATCCTGGGCCAAAGCCAGAGACGCGGCAGGGATGGGATCTGAAGGGTTTCATACTGGATCGCCTATTGTAATCAAAGAAGGGGGTCTGCATGATGCAGATCTGCATTCCCCCTTAACGGATTGGTCCAAACACTACAGATCCGGCTTTGATCTAACAGATCTGGCCAATATTAGAGAACAGGCAGAACCTAGGCAACAGATCGGTGGCAATGAGTACAGATCGAGCACCGAGTCTGTAGATCTAGACCTGCAAATGGAAGATCGACTCCATATGAGATCAGATCTGGAAGATCGTTTACAGCCAAAGCACACCGGAAATAGCCGCAACGCCGATTCAGGCGGACCAGGAACTCAGTCATCACCCAGGCCACAGGTAACACTAACTCGTTTTCAGATTTTTATTAAAACCCCTGAGGGGAAAACTTGCTTAGTGTGGGTACATGCAGAAAGCACTACCATGCAGCTGAAACAGAAAATATGGGCATTGATGGGATACCCTGTTCAGATCCAACATTTGGTCAGTGGTAGGTGGTCCCTCCAGGACAACAGAACACTGAAAAACTATGAGATTAGTCCAGGAACATCCATTGTTTTAAACTTCAGGCTGAGAGGAGGGGCCCTACCTCAGGGACAGCCAAGCTCCTCAGGAGGAGACAAGGGGAAAAAGACAGCACCTCAGCAACAAGCCAAGGGAGGCTCCTCCTACAAAAACATTTTACAGGGTAGCAGAGATTCAGGGTCTTCTCCAGAACAAGGTGGATATACACCTAGGCCATACATAGTAGATCAGGTAGGGCAAACTCCAGCCCTTAACTTTGATTCTACAGGGCTTGACGACTTCGTTAAGTCTTATGAAACACAGGCCCTTATATGCCGTTTTAACAGTTTTTGGCCAAAGCCTTTTGATCTATTTCACTGGATTTTTACCACTTGGACCATGGAATGTGACATACATTTATGCTCCAAGGGGTTTTTTATAGTTAGATTTGCATCCAAGGAAGTCAGAAATACAATCATCAATGGTAGGCCTTGGTTTTGGGGAACATCAGGGCTGTTTATGACCCCATGGTTCCCAGATTTTGATCCAAACAAAATGACTGTCTCCAAAGTGCCGGTTTGGGTCCACCTATATAACCTTCCCCTTCACTTTTGGAGCGAAAGAGTATTGGAAGAAATTGGGAATAGTATAGGGAAATATATCAAAACATATCTGGAAAGGATCGATGAAAGGGTCTACACCTTTTCACGCATCTGCGTGGTAGTAGATTTAAGCAAAGGACTGCCGGACAATATAAGGCTGATCTACAAACAACAAAACTGGCTACAAGGACTAGACTATGAAAACACTGCATTCAGATGTAGGCTCTGTAGGCAGACAGGACACTTGCAAAACACATGTCCAGAAGCCAAGAAAGCAAACAGTAAAAAGAAGCAGAAAGGGAAGCAGAGGAAAGGATGGCAATTCCCCCCCCCCCCTGTCTCAGAGGACGAAGAATCAGAACCAGAAGAGGAAGATACCCTTGTGGAGAATACTGAGCCCACCCAAGGGAAGGAGACTCAGAAGGAAACCACACCAGAAAATAAGGCTCATTCAAATCAAGCAGAGAAGGCAAACGAGGATTCGAGTATGGGTGGGATCAAACGGCATCACCACTCACATACTTTAGACTCAGACAAGGAAACAGCCTCACAAAGAGCAGAAACACAGCTAGTCATAGCTTTGATCGAGCCCACTCAAGGAGAGTGGCGCAAGGTCGAAAAGAAAAAAGGGAGAAAAACTTGAAGTGTGAGCCATTCACTCACCACCGGATTTCAGTTCTTTTGCCTTTTTATTCTTTCTTCTTCTAAATGCACGTTAGTTTTTTTAACGATGCATGGTGTGCATATGGACTCGAGCCCAATGGGCACCTTATGGAAATGCTTCAATGCATCTGCTTGTGTAAATTTTCATTTTTAAAATAAAAGGTTACCAATTTTTCCTTTGGAAAAAAGTTAGAAGCCTTTGGTGGGTTATATGTTGATCATAAACTTTGTGGTCAAGAAATGAATTCACTTCCATTCCCTATAAAAGGCCGGTTTGGAATTTATCCTTCGCAAAACTTAGGTCACAGGCAGGGGCTCAGGTTTTTTATAATAATGGCACCCAAATTTGTTCCTGAGGACAAAACTGCAACTACGAAACCATTTGTGGGTATGCTTTTGGGGTTCCCACTTGAGCTCTCATCTAAATAAATCCTTATCAAGGTGGCAAGCTTTTTGGGCGAGTTTGATTTCCTATAATAAGCCTCTTTTCTTGTTGCCGATAAGTGAATGACATGGATCCTTGTGGAAATGGATACCTTAGGGGTTGCCTGTACCACTAAAAATTGTTTAGGGGGAGAAAGTTATCATTCAACCTCTCGACTCCTGGAAAACACCTTTCAGATGCTGAAACTATAGAAAAGTGGGTCACCTAGTTAGTTCTTATGAGGCCTCCCCACGTCAATGCTCTTGCTTAAAATCCCACCACAAAGTTTTGGCTAGGCCTCTCATGTTCTTGGTATCGTAAAATCCCTCCCTTTCATTTCAAATGGCTTTAATGGATTGGTGCCCAGAAGTCTCCCTGAGCCATATATGAAGAATTTTAATAGCAAGGTTGCAACCTATCTCTCGAACCTTGAATATTTGGCAATGGAGAATAGTCATTCCATGGGTCCCTTATCTCTACATATCGAACAAGGTCTTATCTTTAGTGATAGGCCTCTTGCTAGAGCTCATACCAAATGGGTCATTGAAAACTTTGTGGAGGACAATGATATTTTCCTGGATTCTGAAGCTGCTCTCGGTCATTATACTTATCAATTTATGGATCCTACTATCGGTAGCAAGGAATCACTCTGTAAGTCCATATCTACTATGAATTATCTTATTGAAGAATTATCAACTGAAAAATATATGATTGTTGAACAAATTGAACTAAATGCTCATAATTATTCAACTAGTTATCCACCCTCTTCTTGTACTTCTTTGAAATTTTCAAACTCTACATATAATATTGATACATCTTTCAAATCTTACCATAACATAATTAAACCTAATATCCAAGGGCCCTGCAAAAACCTATTCCTAAGATCTAAGGGGCAACCTATGATTGCACTCTTCCAATATTGTACATCCTCTACTTGTTTAGAACTTCCTCTACATTGATTCTCGCTTCTCCTTTGTTGACACACCAATCCACTCAATTTCGTCTCCTCTGAATTCTTATAAATATGTGTTGAAGCTATCCTTCATTCGTATGTTCTCAGGGTTTTTCTCCTATACAAAACATTCCATCCGAGCCTAACTTTACACTAAAATATGTCACAATTAGAAATAAAAAACAAAATAAAAAGAACATGCTAGAGGAGGAAATCCTATTGAACTTATCCAGGGTGCATTAAGCCTTTCACCTCCTTTAGACATGGACTTCGCTTGAAGCGCCCTTAGAGCACAAAACACTACATTACCCTCCAAATAATGATATTGTTTTCACTCAACATTTGAGGGGTAGGGGGAGCTCCTAAATTCATCTCCCTCAAGATATTGGTTTTATCTCCATTGCCCTTCCATCATTTTGCACACGAGACTATGGTATCGGGCGAAAATGCTAGGGATTCCTCGAGAATGTTATGTTTGAGTTGGATTACGTGTGAAATTGACTCAGACAACCTATTGGGTCAACTACTCTCCTTATGGGACCCAAATATTGCTTCCTTAAAGGCCTTGTGATCATCTCTTGGTGTCATCCTAAGAGGACATATTAGAGGCTTTCCACTTCCCATCAAATTGGTGAATTATTATAGGCTAGACAGTGACACTTTTTTTTATTTTGGATTTGGTTCAAGCAAGAAACTCTCCTGTGGACCATTCTCTCTTCTTTGAAGGAGATTCGAACTTTACTACTTCTATATCAAAGTCTATGGGATCTTGAGCCTATCCAAATCCATTGAGTTCTTATTTCTCAACAATGCTACAAAGTCATAAGCTTTGAGACATAACCCATTTTCTCTTAGCTCCCTCATGGATAAATGGTGGGATATGTGTGGATGCAATTTCAAAACTCCTTGATATATTCTTGATGGAAAATTGACTGGTTGAAAAAGTGGGGAGGCTAAGATATTGGACTTCTTAAGATAAATTCTCAGATCACATGCCTATATTCTTAGAATTGGACTTTGACCCTCATAAAAGAAGTATCCCTTCAAATTCAATCATTCATGTTTGGAAGCGGAGTCATTTAGATCACTGATGAGGGGTATTTGGCAGAATTTCTCAGGTGACAATAACTCCTCTGCTATGGTTTCCTTAGTTAAAAAACTTATGGAGCTCAAGAATGTGATGGCGATCTAGGAAAATAATAGCAAGATGGAACCGCAAGAAGCATTATTGACCATTGAATTAGAATATGAGCTCATCTCTCAGTCCTTTTCTTACTCTTCCTTTCCTATAGAATTATCTCAGAGATTAAGCTCTCTAGATCCTAGGAAAAATCATATCTTAAAAATGGAACAAAAGGTTTGGAGATTAAAAATTAGGGCCACTTGGATAAAGAGGGGGAATGTTATCACCAATTCTTTCATGATTATGCTAATCATAGAAGGAATATCAATTCCATATGGAAG
Source organism: Pinus taeda (assembly GCA_000404065.3). Taxonomy (NCBI): domain Eukaryota; kingdom Viridiplantae; phylum Streptophyta; class Pinopsida; order Pinales; family Pinaceae; genus Pinus; species Pinus taeda. The sequence continues at coordinate 68,198 of APFE030646357.1, forward strand.
ATTGAAACATAAGAGGGAAATATTGTCTCAAACTCCAAAGAGCTCAAGGATGTAGCTTCATCCTATTTCTACTCTCTCTTCAAATATTTGGGTACCTCCAATATCAACTCCCAAATCAAACTCATTAAAAATTACATGTAGCCATGATGAATCTATCCATATAGGTAGTCCTATCTCCCTCGAGGAAATCAAAGAGTTTTTTAAGCATTTCTCTGAAGACAAAGGTCTAAGACCCAATTGTTGGATGGTTGAACTTTTCCTTTCTTTAATTGAGCTCATGCGGCTCAATATCTTCTTAATGATGAAAGAGTCTAGAAGATCTAGAAAAGTCTCTGCAGCCACCAATGCTACATATATAGCTTTGATCCAAAAATACTCAAATCCTAAGTCCTTTATGACTACATGCCTTTATACCTATGTAAACTAGTTTATAAAATTATCACAAAGATAATCTCTAATAGAATCAAGTGTCTTATAGTGGAGAAGATGTCCCTAAACCAATTTTGGTTCCTATTTGACAAGAAGATACATGGTGCCATTGGCATAGCGTGAGAGGCTCTTCACTTTATAAAAACAAAAAATCATAAAGCCCTAGTCATGAAGATGGACCTTAAAAAAACATTTGACAAAGTTAACAGGACCTATATTAGAGTTGTTCTCTTACAAATTGGTATGGGCTTGGAAGTTACAAAATGGATTATGAGTTGTGTGTCCTTTGTTAATTTTTCCATTTTAATCAATGGTTCTCCCTCTTGTAATTTCACCAGCTCTCAAGTTCTGAGGAAGGGATATCTATTGTCACCTCTTCTGATTTTGTTTGTGATAGAAGGATTGAGCCTCCTTTTGCTGAAGGAAAAGCAAGAAGGTAATATAAAAGGCATTAAAATTTCTCATAAACAATATATCATCTGGCATATTCTGTTCTTGGATGATGTACTACTTCTGGGATTGGGAAGTGTATTAGAATGGTAGGATTTTCATAGAATTATAACTAGTTTTTATAGTGCAACTAGAATGGACATCAATCTAAATAAATCCATCTTTCATCAATTCATAGTCAATTCGAAAATCCACTTGATTAATCAAACTTTTATGCCCTCGCAGATTATCTCTCTGGAAAATGGTATGAAGTACCTTGAATTATTTCTGAAACTAAATGATTATCATAAATGGGACTGCATGTGGCTGATCAGAAAAGTAGAGAAGAAGATAAACTTGTGGTGTTACAATTAGCTATCACTTATGGTCATAATGATATTTGTTAAATTAGTGTTGGAAAATATTCTTACCTATTAGTTATCTTTAACCAAAATTCCCTCAGCTATCCTTACCTCCATTAAAAAAGTGATGTTCAACTTCATGTGGATTGGTAAAATTTGTAAGGAAGGGATTCATATAGTCCGCTGGTCAACGCTATCTACCCCTAGAATTCTTGGAGAATGGGGATTTAAAAATATGACACGGTTTGCAAGAGCTTTGACACTAAAAAATATATAGAGAGGTCTATTCCATGGGGGACTTCGGAGTTAGGTTAAGAAAGGAAAATATCTATAAAAAAATCGGTGGCTGACTGCCTTAGATGTCATGCTAAAAAAAATGAAACAAGAGGCTCCATTCTCTGGAAAGCACTCATTGCCTCATTCCCCTTCCTCTTCAACTAGCTAGCATGGAAAATTCAGGATGGAAAGAAGGTAGTCTTTGGCAAGGTCTCTTTTATAGGCAGTGCTCGTGTCTTCAGGCTATCCTTTGAGTTGATTCATTGTTTATACTCGAAGGTTATTTTCTAGCTGCATAATATAAAAAGGGGATTCCTCAATTCCCTGCAAAAGCTACTAGTTGACCTCTATCGAGTTGCGATTGGTTGGTTCCTTAGCATAGGAATGAAATATATTCATAAAAGATATAATTCTAAAGGGGGTAAGATTAAACAATTCCAAAAACGTGTTGATTTTGAGCTAGGTTTCCTCCTCCGGTGAGGTAAACTCGTGATTTGCCTATGAAGTGATTTCTCATTCCGAGCTAGAATCAAACTTTAGCTATTGGCACACATTTATTTAGAAATGAAACATCACCAAAAAGATAAAATGCTTTGCCTCGCTAGCCCTACACAATAAAATTTTGACTTGCGAGCACTTTCAAAAAAGAGGCTTCGTGGGAGCAAACATATGTGGTCTATGTAGACAACATGAAGAAATTGTGCACCACCTTTTTTATGAATGTTTTATTGCTAAAAAAAATGGTGTATTCTTCTACAGTCCCAGGGCATCCGAGTAATCCTGGGGTGGAGCTCCTTTGAGGAAATTCTATACTTATAAATGAAGAAATACCATTATCTATGCGCTCTTCCTATATTTGTGGCTTGGTCATGTGGCTACTAAGGAATAGGGTCATTTTCATGAATGATAATATTTGTATTGTTAGTACCCAATCTTCCAAGATCATTTCCCTGTTTAGGGAATATCTCCTTTTATAGCTTGGAAAAGTCCCAGGAAGATTCCATTTTCTCGTTCTCTCTCCATCTTCCTATTGGATTTTTTGATTGACTCGAACAAAGGAATATTTATGGAGGAGGGGGACTCATTAAGTTGCCAAAGCACAGATCTGTCCTTTTTAGATTTGGTCTTGGATTTGAGACAAACACCAATGCAGAACTGATAGCAGTTTTGGATCTCATGACTTTAGCTAAAATAAAAAACATTAAAATATTCTCGGTGATTCTAAATGTGTTATTGATTGGTTGATAAACGTTGCTGAGTTAGAAGTCCTAAATCTAGTCTCTTGAAAGCACAAAATCAGATAAAAAAATCCACTTTCAGGAGATCATATTCCAACATATCCATAAAGAATATTATAAATATGTTGCCCCTGGTTCCATTTTATATAAGGAACGGGATGGAAGCCATGTCCAAGGCATACATTACCATTGACCACATAAGTTAACTTTCAACTTTCAGCAAATTCATTGGCATACTGAACTTTCATCTCTCCGCAACAAAGTGAACATATATCTTCAACATTGTAGGGTTCATATTATGTGACACACTGTATATTCAATTTTTCAAATCTTTTTGAAAACTTTTGTAATTTCTCTCTACATAATTGGGCAGATTGTGCATTACTCAGCGGTATAAATTATATTGGCTGAAGTTTTTTTCACTCTCTCAAACAGAGTTGAATATGTAAAATGTTTGTACAGATTCTCTCGCAATCTCTAGTATAGCGCTCGAAAAACAATTTTCAGCAAAAGGAATGTATTTTTTTATTCTCTTGAATAGAAAAAAATAGAGTATTTACTGTAAAAATAAACCTATACGATAAAATAACATGCCAAGAAATCTCCCCCACAGGTTTCCGAATTCAATTTCTTTACACCATTCTAATTTTTCCCCGCCCTAAGTTTGAAAATTGTACCGAATCTCGAAATAAATATCAACGCAGTGTCAACCCAACAAATTTTTTGATTAATCTATGCAATATTTGGAGTCCATATGTGTATTTCAACATCTTGTGCAGTCAAAATTTCCATCGTTCTCACAATTATTATAGTTAGAAAAATCCAACCAATCTACGTTAATGGTGGAGTTAGTGGTGTAAGTGTGTGGAGAATGTCGACATCAGCCAATGACCATCATTGATAGTGGGCATTGGGTGGATTGAGTCAAATCTATGGAGGTGTCAAAGTCATCCGTACACTCATCTACATACGCGTTTGGACTCTTTCATTGGGTGGAAGCCTTCTTTCTAAATGTGTTATATATACATGTATTTATAAGAGTTTTTTTTAGTCAGATTTTATGGAAGTTTTTCTGGTGGGTTTTTTTGGTCTAATTTTTCCAAAATTTTGCAGGAATTTATTAAAATCACAAGTTTAATGGGTAACCACTGCACAATCAAAGTGACATAGGGGTTTTTCAACGTGATGAATCCATATATACAGTCAAAAAACCAATTTAAATAGCACAAATCAATATTTCACCTCAAAATTTTCCATGGACAACTCCTATATTCATTGCGCCAAGAGGCGCATTCTAAATGCCAATATGACCTCGATTAGTAAGTATGTTCGTGCTCAAAATTAAATTTTAGCTCATGTGCGTGAATATAAAAAAAAAATAGAAATCTAAAAATTTTATGTTTGTTTCTCTAATAAATAATAATAATGAAACTACAAAAAAATTGATGTCGTCCCAAACAAAAATGAAAATAAGTATATAGATTAAAAAAATAAGTATATAGATTAAAAAAATACAATACAATTATCTCATGTTTTTAGATTAGAAAATTATGATACAATTATCTCATGCTTGATAGGTCTTTTATCATATATGTTGAATACATCATAAATTTACCTTCAACAAAATTTTTTACCACATTAAATTTCCAAATTAGGTGAAATTTTAAACATCTTTACTCTTTACTAAAGACACTACCATTTCTTAAATCAAAGTAAAAATATTAATTCAACACAGAGAATCGAAAATGTTGCTCTAAAATATTTTAATATTTCTTTAAAATAAAGTATTTTAAAATGAATCTTTAAAAAGAAAACTTCATTATGAATATATTCAAATCTCTACACATAAAATTTCCACGTCAAATTTGTAATGATCAAAAAACTCATTTTATATGGTTTTATTATAAATTTTGTTATCTGCCATTTAAAAAAATCATTAAATTTGATATTATATTATATCTATATTATATTAATATATTATATATTAATTTATTCAACTTATAACCTTAATTAATTACAATATTAAATTTAATATAATATTAAAATTTGATATATAAATATAATTAATATATCACGCTATATATTAACTCTAGAAATATCTGGGAGTCAAGAACAAAGCCATAGATTGATAGACCTGGAGAGATAGAAGGAGTGAGAGAAAGGAGGAGAGAGGGAGGGATAGAGAGATGGATTTGGAAGGAGAGAAAGGGACGGAAGAGGAAAAACACACACAGATAAAAGTGGAGAGAGAGGGAGTGAAAAGGAAGAGATGGAGAGAGTGTTTATCCTTGGGGGTGAGATTGAGAGACAGATAAGGAGAGATAGAGAGAAGAGGAGGGGGGAGAAGAGAGAAGGAGAGAGGGAGGGAGATAGTGTGTGAGAGAGAGAGTTGAGGGGGATAGATAGAGGAAGGTGGGAGAGAGAAGGAGAAAGAGGAAGGAAGAGAGTGAGGACATGAGAGGGAGAAGGAGAGAGAAATGGAGAGAGAGAGATATAGGAAGGTAAGAAGAAAGAAACATAGAAAGAAAGGTGGAGAGAGTGAGAGGGAGTGATAAGGGAGAGGGAGAGAGAGGGATAGAGGAGAGTAGGAGCGAAGAGAGATAGAAGGGCAGAGAGAGGGAAAGAAGGGGAAGAGAGGGAGTGAGAGAGACGAAGAGGGAGGGAGACAAATATATATGGATAAAGAGTGTGTATGTTCTGGGGGTGATATAGAAAGACCAAAGAGAGACAAAGTGAGATAGACATATAGATGGAAGGTGAAGAGAGAGATAGAGAGAGGTATAGATAGATAAATATGGAGAGTGAAGGCATGTACGTTTAGGGGGGTCAGACAGAGAGACAAATAAGGAGAGATTGGGGGAGATATAGATATAGATGGAGGGGGGAGAGAGGGAATAATATTTCTTGCACTAGATGCATTGATTTCAGTGTAGTTGGTGACTTATAATCCCATTTGATTTCTTGCATTGAAGAAGATAAACTAAATTAGTTGAGAGAGGAGGAATGAAGAGAGAGAGGAGGAGAGAAGGCTAAGAGAGAGAGAGGGGGAGACACACATATGGAGGGGGGGAGAGGAGGAGAGAGAGAAGGAAAGAGGGAGGGAGAATGTGACAGGGTTGAGGTACCAAGAGAGAGAGAGATATGGGGGGAGAGAAAGAGATATAGAGGAATGACGAAAGAGAGAAGTAGAGAGGGAGGTACAAAGAGATGGTGTTAGAAGGGGAGAGAGGGAGGGAAGAAGAAATACAAAGGGAAAGAAGTGGAGAGAGAGAGACAGAGTGACAAGGGAGAGACATAGAGAGTGTGTGTATATTTGGGGTGAGACAGAGAGACAAAGAAGGAGTGATGGAGGAATATATAAATATATATGGAGTGGGGAAAGATTGAAGAAAATTCCTTGCACTAGATGCATTGATTTTAGCATACGCGGAGATTTTTAATCCTATTTGATTGTTTGGACTAGATGAATTGATTTCATTGTAGATGTTGAGTTCTAATGATATTTGATTGTTTGCACTAGATGCATTAATTTTAGTGTAGATGTTGATTTCTAATCTTATTTGATTGCTTGCACTAGATGCATTGATTTCAATGTAGATGTCTTCTAATTCTATTTGATTGTTTGCACTAGATGCATTAATTTCCATGTAGATGGTTATTTATAATCCTATTTGACTACTTGCGCTAGATGCATTGATTTCATTGTAGATGGTGATTTATAATCCTATTTGATTGCTTGCACTAGATGCATTGATGTTAATGTTGATTTTTAATGATATTTGATTGCTTGCACTAGATGCATTGATTTCAGTGTAAATGTTGATCTCTAATTATATTTGATTTCTTGCACTAGATGTATTGATCTCAGTGTAGATGTTGATTTTTTAATATATTTGATTGCTTGCACTAGATGCATTGATTTCCATGTAGATGTTAATTTCTTATCTTATTTGATTGTTTGCATTAGATGCATTGATTTCAATGTAGATTCTTTTTTCTAATCATATTTGGTTGCTTGCATTACATGCATTTATTTTAGTGTATATGTTTATTTCTAATTTGATGTAATTGGATTTATGATGGTACATTAATTTTAACGTATTTGGATTAACAATGCGATTGATTTTAGTGTAAGCACAAAAAAAATATTGACAATGTGCATTGATTTTTGTGTTATATTAATTTAGCCTATCAAATGTTGGAGAGCAAGAGAGAAAAAGTATGATGTTCACTACAAAATCTCGAGATAAATATTTGAATTGTTTATGATTTCAATTTCATATTTCATATAATTGATATGAAAATATTGAAAAACTAACAAGGGGGACAATAAGAATAGTAGAATAAAATAGTTTGAGATTGATTTGACAACATTCTCATTACTCACATTTTTTTCCATTGAACACTATTAGATTGTCACTTTTTATTTCATCATTTTTCATAATTAAAGTTATTAACAATATCTATCATCTCAATGGATTGAGGTAACTAACCAAATTTAAAATTAAAACTACTCTTCAAGATATATTTAGTAATACCTCAAGGGACACTATTAAGAATTAAGTAGTTTTCAAACACTATAATACATAAAATTAAATGAAATAGATGTGGAATATTAACCAGATTGTCTCCCTTCTTCATCACCAACTAATTACTAATATACAATTACATACACATATAGAAATATAACATAAAAACTCTAACATTCATAAAAATTACCATCCAAATCCTAACACATAAAAACACAAGCCACTCAAAGAATACAAACACTTACAAACACAAACCATTAAAAACATCCAAACACAAACTTATAAACCATTCAAGAAAAACAACATAGACTAAACTAGCAATTGTCCCAAAAGGTACAAAGAGAGGCCGATAGGATTATTAATTTGGAATTGTAAAATTTAGTAGCAAATATTGCAGAGGGAAATCCCATGATATTACAAAATGAAATCCCATCCTATTACAAGTAAAACTGAGAAATTTCATATACCACAATACAAGTAAAACTGAAACCAATCTTGTAGAGTGAAATCCCATCATATTACAAAATGAAATCTCATTATATAGGATTTATTAGGGTCATTACAGAGAAAATTAGCATAAGTGGAGAGCTGATTCAGAAGGTATGACATGGACTCTGTAGAGTGAATCCCCTAATCTTGTAGAGTGAATCCCATCATATTACAGAATGAAATAGAAGTCTAAAGGATTTATCAGAGACATTACAAAGAACGCTATCATAGTGGAGAGCTGCTTCACAAGGCAGGACATGGATTCTGCTTATTCACCACAGAAACTCTTGTTGTTGAAGATGAGAAGCAGCACAAAAGTAAGTCATTCCACAACTACTACAAACTTACAACAATATTAACATCCTGCAAATATTCTCATCTATGAGGAGCTTTGGGGGCCTATAGATTACAAGAGAATAGCAGAAATTCTTCACTAAACATGTTAGTAGCGTACTGATCATCTTGGCGGTTGGAGACAGAACTGGTGTTGAAGCTCTCTTTCCTCACAAACCCAGCAGGGGATTTCTTGTCATAATTCTGAGTACAAAATTTGACTGTCATTTTCTACATCTTTCTATTTATATACATTGTTTGAACTCCTGTACAAAATTTCCCACAGAAGACAAACAAAAGATATTACAATCATATTGTAAGAGAAATGATCTGGCTACTAACAGATGAAAACCAACATGAAATGATGATTCAAGCACTACAAAGCTAAATTGTAGTTTTCAAAATACATTATGTATTAACTGTAGTGGGCATCAGACTGTCCTTGTACAGTGACTTAAGCTATTTGGCTAGCAAGAAATGAAAAGAATTCAAAACAAAGATGTTATTACTAATCAAGTTTGACACAAGAATAGATATGCATATTAAGGGACACAGCCACCTTTAAAGGAAAAGAAACAAATAATACTAAGATCCCCAGATATATATATAACAATAGTGTGGAGTTATTTCAACGAGGCTTGTCAAGGTAATCCCAGCTATTGTGGATCATGAGGCATTACTTTAAGAGACAATTACGAGATCAGTTTCAAAGCAGAGCTGTAGTAGATGGGTCAAACAACAGAGCAGAACTTTATGCTTTTTGGTAGATTCTGAAAATAGCAATAGAGAAAGGCTTAAATTATCTATAGGTGATAAGAGATTCCAAACACGTCGCAGAGAGGTCAAATGGAAATTTCAATCAGGAAAATTTGCAGCTGGCCCATCATTGGACGGAATCAGAGAAGCAAGGAAAAATTCCATGTCATTATCTTTTCAGCATGTCTGCAAGGGATAAATATGAAGGCTGATATATTGTCCAAGTAAGCACTGAGGATGCAGAACAGATGGATGGAGATGATTGAATACCCCATCTGGACCTTCTCATTCAATCTATTTCTAATCAAGCTATTATAGTAATGACCTTTTGGATGGGTGTTTTGGAAGTAGTGTGTTGTAAAATTTCCATGTTTAAGAAACTGATCGTAAGTAGTTTTCTTTGGTGTCTTAAAAAACCTGGAGGATTGCATTAGGTGAAGGCTTTTGAAATTTCTTAAGAGTTCATGTATGGCACAACACACACATATATATGAGAGCACTAGATTTATCAAAGGGTTGGTGGATGGGAGATTGCTGAAGAAGTTGTGGTCTCTTTCCCAATTTCCCTATGATCCCAGTTTCTGTGGGAAAACTCTCAACATTCAATCAAGGCTGCCAACTACGCTCAAGGGAATCAATTTTTTCTTAAACTCTCACTGAAATTTTGTTTTGTCCTTCTAGCAGAACCCTTTCATTCAGATGTGCTTTTGCATGCTGCAATCTAGAAAAACTTCTTGTCACTTTCATCGTGCCAAAACATTAGTGTAAGTTTCAGAGAATAATCACAGACTATTGTTAAACGGTACCTGTAAATAGCCTTAAGTTCCTCTGGAATCTCCCTGATGTTTTGAACTGAACCATTGTGATAAATGACCTCATTTTTTAAAGCAGGAGACCATAGCCCCATGTCAGTTAAATCATGGAGAAGATGTTTGTTCACCACCACAAATTCACCACTGTTCAACATAACAAGTTATTTCAAATACTGAAATTAGAAAAGGCAGATATTGAAAAAATACATACAAAACAAGTGGCTTTTAGAGAACATGGAAATCCCATAAAATAGTTACCTCAACACTCTTCTGCTATAAATATTTGATGTATAAGGTTCAAAGCACTCATTATTCCCAAGAATTTGACTAGTTGACGCAGTTGGCATAGGAGCAACCAGAAGAGAGTTTCTCACACCATGCTTTGCTATCATGTCCCTTAGCCCAGCCCAATCCCAACGATCAGAAGGGACTACACCCCACATGTATGGTTGAAGTATTCCCTGAACCATTCGAAACAAAGACAATACTATTACATTCAGAAAAATGGGGAGCCTTCTCCCTTAAAGGTAGTTAGCATCAGTCTTAATATCACTGGGACAAAAACTGCAAGCTTATTTTTATAGACTGACCTTACTCATAGGGCTACCATAGTAGGTTTCATATGGACCTTCCTTAATAGCAAGCTCAACTGATGCTTTCAGGGCATGATAATAAATTGTTTCAAAAATATCCTTATTCAACTTTTGAGCCTGCATGCAATATTTAATGTTAGAGACATCCAGATCAAACATAGACTTCTATACATAATCAAGGAGATATTACACTAATCTTTATCTGCTGACCTCTTCTGATTCAAATGGCATTCCAAGCAGTATAAAAGTGTCAGCGAGACCCTGAACACCTATACCAATTGGCCTATGTCAAATATTTGACAGCTTTGCAGTTTCCACAGGATAAAAGTTCACATCAATTATCTTATTGAGCTTGATAGTAACAGTTGATGTGACCTGCTTCAACAGTGCAATGTTAGATGTTTTTACTTGTACACGAATAAAAACTAGACACAATGGAGACAACTACTAAAGACTTGAATGTTCAAAGTATCACTTCACAAAAGAAAAATAACAAGACCAACCTCTGCTAATTTATCAGAATCAAAGTAACGGTTCCTCCAACCCCTGCTACCAACCAACTTAGAGGGTTGAGACTCCAGGGTTATACCCTGAACAAGTGGAATGAGTTAGTTTTCATCTTTCATTAGATTGACCTCTACAACAAGGATGTAACCAGCGAATATACCTTTTCTCTCACATATCTAGGCAGCGCAATAGATGCCAAGTTACAGACTGTTGTTTCTGTTGGACTTGTATATTCAATAATCTGTGTGTAGAGGTTAGAAGATTTGATGGTTCCCAGATTTTGCTGATTGCTTTTTCTGTTACAGATATCCTGCACAACCAGTAAAAAATAGCAGGAGATATTCGGTTAATTTTGCAAAAGGTGTTCATTTTAAATTGCATTAAACAGACATTTAATCCAACATTCATCAAACTACAATTCCATAAATTGTGTACCTTGAAGAGCATGTATGGATTGCCTGTTTCTATCTGAGCTTCCAGAATAGAAAACCAAAGCTTTTGTGCCTGTACAACCTTTTTTGCCTTACCCTGAATTTGAAAAAAAATTGTTATGATCAATTGTTCAACTGTCCAAAAAATACAATAAATATACAAAAACAATGCACACCTCTTGCTCATATTTCATGTACAATTCTTCAAATTCTTCACCCCAGCAATCAGCAAGCCCGGGAGCTTCATTGGGACAAAATAATGTCCATGTAGAATTCTCTTGGACCCTTTTCATAAAGAGGTCTGGCACCCAAAGTGCAAAAAAAATATCACGTGCTCTATTCTCTTCCTATAAGATGCACAGTTGTAAATCAATTTTTGTCAATGTATGTAAAAAGGAGCTAAAAACATTTTTATATTTAAAACAACCCCGTGCAAAGCAATGGATAAAAAAAACACCAAATAAACCACAAAGCCAACCTATGTTCATAACATTTCATAAAAGCAATGACTGCTATAGTTTAGATCAACCAGCACATCAATATGAGATAAGGCAGGCTGATACCTTCCCATGGTTCTTTCTCAACTCCAGAAACTCAAAAACATCTGCATGCCATGGCTCTAGGTACATGGCAAATGCACCTGCATAAGGCAAAATAGCCCCATTACTCTTTCTTTCATATATTAACTAAAATTAGTTTTTGAATACCAAAACAAGTTGTGTAATGAGCACTCACCCTTCCTTTTGCCTCCACCTTGATCAACATAACGAGCAGTATCATTGAATACCCTCAACATTGGCACAATACCATTCGATGTACCATTAGTTCCTCGGATATAACTACTGGTTGCTCGAATGTTATGTACTGAAACACCAAGTCCTCCAGTTGATTTGCTTATTACAGCACATTCCTTTAGAGTATCATATATCCCCTCAATGCTATCATCTTTCATACAAACAAGGAAGCAGCTACTCAACTGCCAAGTAAAGGGAGAAAAAATCAGATGATTCTGAAATAACAATAGGAATCTAACTTTACTCCAGCTGCATGTCAAGAGCCTACCATCACACATGACACAAAAAGTTGAAGATAATAAATCCCACTCTAGATTAAACCTTGCATATCAGACACTATTTTTTGTGGACTAAAAACTTGTTTTCATTGTCAAAGCAAGTTCCAACCTGTGGCCTTGGTGTCCCAGCATTGAGAGAAAATTCCATCTTTCAAATTAAACAACATAACATTACAAAACATGCAAGTCCAGAACATAATTTTTTTTAAACTCACAAAACTAATTTCATTACTAATAATTGGGCAAAAGTTAAAACATTGCTTCCTGGAAGAGGGCACATATAGATATATATTAAAGAAAGGGTTGACACGAAAATAAAACACAAATCTCTGTTCTTAAAGTAGTCTTAAGCATGGAATACAATTCAGATTATTTTTTCTGGCTGACTATCCACTCTAAAGATAGGGGAATTAGTTTAAAAACGTTTTGCCTGCTGGAAACCACATTGAGCTAGCACAAAATCCAAATACCAATTAACTCATAAAGTCACATTTAACTTCAGATACAAGTCATCGCACTAGATAAATAAATCCTTAATCAAAATTATACAAATTATTATTCTTCGTTTCTCTCAATTATTTATATAATAAAATCCAATCAATCATTCATAATAAATCAAATCAATAAATTTCCCAAATTAAATCCAAACTAGTCAAAATTACTTGGGAATATATATGTATAACCAAAAAACAAATTATATTTATATGTTACAAAAAAAAAAAAGTAAAAAATTCTAATTGATTTAAATAAATCCGAAACCACCAAAATTGAAAATTACTGTTTATGATTGAGCGATGGAAATTTTAACATAATAAGAACACATTTTTTTTCACTTACTTACCCTTGGAAATTAAAAAATTCACAACAACATTCTTTTTATACAAACATGGATCTACGCTACCTTGTTTCCCTGTTTCTCTGCGTTGTGGACCACACTGTGTAAAAGATTCTGCTAAGCATTTTGAATATCTTCGTAGCAATAAAATACAAAAACACAATTTCAGTGAACAAAATGTTTACCTCCGAGGGGTGAATCCACATTGACAATCCCTTTTTCCTTGCCCTATGCACTCACTATATACGAAGGTGTAATTACGTCGTTTACTCCATCTTTAACATCTCCACTTTACATGAATTTCTCCTCCAGAAAAACACTTCAATGCTAGCCATATTCAACAGTGACATTGGCAGGCCTGGTTTCTCTGGATTTCTGTGCAATAAGGGATCTATGCTGCCACCTCAGCATGGATGAAAAGGATCTAATTTAAAAAAACAAGAAGCCACCTCTCAACGTCGATGAAGAGGGTCTAATTCAGAGGAATTAATTTAAAAAGCCAAGAAAGATGGATTGAGAGGATCTAATTTATTGTAAACCAAGAAACCGCCTTAGCATGGATGACCTTCCAGCATGAACACCACCTCTGTCATTGATGGCCTGGATGACCTTCAAGCATGAACACCACCTCTGTCATGGATGGCCTATCCAGAGGATCAGGGGTTGTGCACAGAAGAGCCACTTTCACTGTCAGCAGAAACTCCTCCCACTCTGAAGATTCTGGATCCAGTTCCAGAAGGCTTGGATCAAACAGCTCTGAAATCTGCCCTGTTTGAAGCTGTCTCTTCACCCATTTCACTATATCTTTGTCCTGGGTGAACATGATCGGCCTCCTACCAGTAAGAAGTTCCAACAATACAATTCTGAAGTTCCAAAAATACAATTCCGAAGCTGTAGACATCAGATTCTTTTGTCAACTGCCCTGTTAAATTTATTTCAGGAGAAACTTACCCAAGAGCCAGCAGGGGTGGGTGCAGATGAAGAGGGATCTGCTGGAATGGCTGCCAGTCTATTTAGGCCAAAATCTGAGAGATGGGCTTCAAACTTTGCGTCGAATATATATATGGCCCAAAGGAGTTTATCACCAAGAAAGGCAGACTTCCTGGTAATAGTGGTAGGGAGTAATTGCCCACACAGGATTGAAGTCCACTCCCAAGCTGAGCAAAAGGGTAAGACAAAAACAAAGGTTTAGCAATTTCTTCTTTATGACAAAAACAATAACCTCGTCTGCTTAAAGGTTATCTCCCAAACTTGGTTGAGCCGAACATTTAGAGAATATCTTCCAAACTTGGTTAAGCCGGACATTTAGAGGATATCTTCCAAACCTGGTTAAGCTCAACATTCAAAACAGGCTTTGTACTCAACCAGCCAACCATCTGCTGGATGATATCCTTTGAAATCTTTGGAACAATTCCACCTACAACGCCACCACGATGCACTTGAGGTTCGCAAGCCAAGCTTATATCATATTTGATAGGAATAACAAATATCATGCATGTCTGTTGTTTATGAATAGCAATTTAATAAAAATAACAAAATAGACATAATTCCCTCAATCAAATGTTTTTTCTAGAAAGAAGATAGGCTTAGTGTGTTTGGAAAACAATGTTTCTATTTTTGTGGTTTGGAAACATTTAATAGCATGTCTCTCGAGATAACAGGAATGACAATTGAATGTTATTTCTAATTTAGACACAAAATTTCACACATTTACGAAAGGCGGACATGTTAGCAATTAATTACATCTATGCGTATCACAGGAAGCACACACACATACCTTGATGTTAAATAAAAAAAAGAAGAAATACTCTGAAAGCATAACTTAACACCAAAACTTTGAAACATTTCCACAACAACTAACATTCAGCCTGAAATTTGAATAGCCATGTGTAAATACTAAATACAGAGCATTTTCATGCACAGGTGTACACAGATCCTAAGACCACAGGCAAGTACACAGAGGATCAGAAAATCTGTTTACCATCAACAAACTCAAGATGGTGACAGTACTAAAGAACCATCTAAAACCCAACAATGTCAAATGTGAAAATGTGTTCATATATAAGATAAGGTACCTATATTAATATCCAAATGAATAACCAAAAAGATGGGTATATGGAACTGGAGGAAAAAGTACAATAAGCAATAATCCCCTGGAAGAGTACCTAAGAAAGCATAAACTAAGATAAACTAATAGATACATGAAAGGAACATGATCAAGTAATGTCTGAAGAATGAAAGAAGAGAAATAGGCGTTAGATATAACAGCGAGATCCTAGCTCAATATCACCATGATAGATGAAAATACAAGTAGGCAAGAAGGGAGGAGATGGGGGAACGTGTCACCATCAGTGGCCAAGAAGGCGCTGATTTTCCTGCAAAATATAAATTTTTCAAGTTTGTTCACTGTTAAGTTCAAACAATCCTTCTGACAAGTAACAGAAAACTCCAATCACCCACTATGATTGGAATCCAAATGATATAACAAAGTTAGATATTTATGTCAGATATTATCAGTATCCAACCAATGTCCCCGAGGGTATTTTCCTATAACTATTGCAACAACACAAATACAATGACCGTAAAAAAATAAAAATAAAAAATAAAATAAAAAATAAAAAATAAAAAATAAAAAATAAAAAAAAATATGAAACATGGGCTAGAATGCCCATTATCTCCATATCCAGTGAAACTTAAACAGTTCTGTGACAGTTAACCTAAAAACATGTCTTATATTAATCAATACTAAAAAATTTAATTAAATATCGAAAAGGAATACTGAACGCCCTATGACACCTTTGGGAAAGGGAACTGCAGTGTGGAAAACGCTAATTATAACCCCTTATATATATATAATATATATATATATATATATATATATATATTATATATATATAGCTTTTCTGATATACCCACTAACTATATATATATAACAGAAAATGTTTCATGAATCCCATGAAAAGCAAAAAACCGGAGAGACGTAGCACTGTAAGAGTAAGTAAACAAAAGCAAACAGGATGAAAAAAAAAGCCATTTAGGAAGGGTTTCAGGTTTTCGTACCGCGGGAAGATGCTGACGCGATAATCTTCCTGTGGCTGGCTCTCCGCAGCCCTCCCATGTCACTTGAAAATTTTACCATTTTCAGGCCAAATAACTCCCCTGCTGTTGCCTTCTTGAACGAAATTAAACGATCTGAAACAAACGAAACTTGCATTGTAGCTGCCGCTGCCATGGCTCTTTATAGAACAACTGCGAGCCGAGATGAAGAAGTACTGATTATTCCGAAAGAAAGAAATAATGAAGTTGTCACAGTACTGAGAACAACCGAAGAAGAGGAGAAGAAGATGAGGATGTCGATGTCATCAATTAGTCAATTCTAGTGGAAATACAAATGAGCAGGATATCCTCTCAGGACTGTTAGATTCCTGTGCTTCACTTTTCCCAAAGCCTCTGCTTCTCATCTGAAGACACTCTCCTCGATTGGTCCGTCTGCTAATCTCCTGATTGATAGCACCGTTCCATCTTGCAAACATGCCTTGAACACAATTCCATACCTGGTTCTGCTCAGTACATGTTCTTTCGCACATAAATCCGTTATTATTTCTTTCAATCAGGCTAGCTGTGAGAGGAAATACATAGATCGATTAGTAGAGAGCCATGAATTATATAAATCTTGAAATCAAGAAACAAAAATCAATGAGGAATCACCTGTGCTATGCAAAACCGTTCAGAACCATTGCGGCAGTGAAAGTTATACGGTGGAGCGATGGTACCATTGAAAAAATTAGGGAGGTTAAGGTGGGAGAACTGATGGTGGGCAATCCCCACCAATTCATTTGTGATTTCAGTGATCTCCAAATGGGGCGTCGCATCGCAGCACTCCGTGCTAAGGAGGATTTGGCGTTGGGGGGCGTCTATGTTCTTCTGCCAATGCGATTTTATTTGCGGTGTGTACTATCACCTTCTGATATGGCGTCGCTTAATATGTTAGCCTCTCAATGTAAGTCCGCCAATAAAAATCCACCATGCAACTCTAGAGTCTTTCCAGCTGTACTTGGTACTGGCCATATATCTTATTTTTCTTCGAACAATGGCAGTGCGAAGAAGAGAAAGCAAGTGCAAAATAAATTAACAGGTCCGTTCGTGGTGCCAAAGTTGGAGTTAAATGAAGATGAAGAGCAGGCGACGGAGTTGGGGTTGGGTCAGCACAGGGAACGCGGTTTTAGCTATTGGAAACCAATGCTTGAGACAATAAAGCAGTCCCCGCACGTCCGCACACGCTAAAACTGCAGCGGGTTTCTTACAACACTGAGGTCTCGCGCTGACGACATTTTGATGGAGCTCGTTCTTCTGGCATCACATATGAGAAATTATGGAGCAAATATTGCGCCAACGCCACCGCTGAGTCATCCCAATCCAAGTGTATGGTCATCGCATTCAAGTGTGTAAGAGTTTTTATTGAGATGGAGCTATACTCAATTAAATTTCCACTAACTAAAAGTTCACTTAATTGTTGAAATTATAATTTCACTGCGTGGGTCAGTAGTCAACGCACGCAGAAAACCACCGAAGCAAACCATAAACCGCCTGCAACCTCATCGCACCACCTTTCGGCCTAAAGTTGTTTCCGTGCAACGAGCTCCGATGCATTTTGGTGCTGACATGTGGATCGCCGTGACGTCATCCATTGACATCCATCGGAAGGTAACTTTCGGTCTTCTCACCCCGCCCGATATGCATCCGATTAATCAGCATCCTCTCCGCCGTTCGATCTCCAGGAAAGGTCTCCGCCGTTTACACTGTCCAAAGTACATACGGAGGCCTGTCAAAATTAATGAAGCGTGGACCATCCCATACCTTATGTTAAATGGCTGACATTTTTTTTGATAAAGAATTCAATGTTTTCTTTACGGCGATTTAATAGGAGTATGGGCGAAATATAACGTAAGTTTTATTTTATTTTTTTTAATATATGTTTTAAACAAAAAACGTTGACCCCATTTTTGTTATGTGAAAAAAACCACACGGGGATTGTATGGTGCGTGTGTTATGTAAGGGCACATGAAGAAAAAGAAACAGGGGTCCGCAGCACCAGAAAATGAAGATGTGTAATCGCACACGGTAAAAAGAAACAAGGGTCCGCAGCAAACCAGGGGATTGTATTCCCAGCAGCGAACAAATGAAAACCAGAGAACACACAGGAGTGTGTGAGAATATTTTTGGGTTTGTAATGTAAAAGGGGTTTTATGCAGCAGAGTAATTTTGCTTGTAATGTAAGAAGTAAAAATTGCACAACAGTGAAGGAGAAGGAGAAAAAGTAAATGAAGAAAACCAGTGGATAGTTTTGTTGAAATCCATGAATTGTTTCACACAGGTGAAAAGGTAAATGTGTAACTCCCTGTAAGTTTTGTTTTCACACAGCAGTGAATATAAATGAAATATTTACACACAGAGGTGTAAAATTTCATAGGAGGCAGAGTAAGTTTTGAGAAAATGTTTTGGTGAATCCCTCTGAGTAAAAGAGGATGAATATGTAAGTTTTTTTGCTTAATGAATAGAAATCATTTTATGGTGGTGCAATACTCTGCTCAGTAATTTTTTTTAAAGGCTCCTTTGTGCAAAAAGATCCTGGTGTAAAGAAAACAGAGCATTGCCTCTGTGTTTTATTTTGTGGTTTTGGTATTTTCCCATTTCAAACAGATAAAATACCCAACAGTGGTATCAGAGCAGGCTTAGGCTCTTTGAAGGTGACAAAGAAGCTGAAGGGAAGAGTCTTTTGGTTGCAGCAGTCAGTTGTTTTAAGACATACAGTCAAGAAGTTGAAGCATAGCTGAGGATGCAAGGAATGGCTAGCACAAGCAC